>JAVJIF010015160.1:0-108845 GCA_038442645.1 Agave tequilana
TAATCATGCAGATTTGGATACTAATCATCACACAAGCACTCAATGATGATAATCTATCTCATGTTATTAATTATAAATCCATATATGAAGTGTAAAATGATTTGATAATTATGCATTAAGGTACTTCTTAAATCAAGAGGTCCAAGATAGATTTGCTTTGTTCTCAATATGAGAACTTCTATATGCTTGATAGTGAAACGTAGACGAAATGCTTACTTATTTCATGAAAATTACTAATATGTTGTCTTCCTTTGGTGATGAGATTGACAACAATCAAAAATGAGAAGGGTGATAAGAGCTTTTTCGCAAAGCTTGGGAGGTCAAGGTGACTACTCTCAAGGAGCTTAATGATCGAGAGGAGATAGATTTCTCTAGGTTTTATTAAACCTCAAAACCTATGAGATGGAGATGAAGGTAGAAACCTCCAGAGAAAAAGTCTATTGCATTCATGGCAACTCCATCTATTGCAGAAGAAGATGAGTCCATGGATGAAGATGAAGAAGAAAAATTGCTATGCTAGTAAGAAAGATTGGCAAAATGTTTTACAAGAAAAGAAGGATGAGAAACTTTCGAAGGCAAGACCATAAAGAAAGAATGAAAGACAGAAAGAAGATTCATGCTATCATTGCAAGAAGATGGGACACATAATTACGGATTGTCCCTCTCTACAAGCGACCATCTCCAAAGAGCACATAAGAAGAAGGCCATGGCGTCCACATGAGATGATTCGGAAAGCAAATCTGATGTGGAAGTAAATACTGCTAATATATACTTCATGACTAATGAAGATGACTCCACTAAGGTATCTCTTGAAACTTCTCTTGATGAGGATGAATTACTGTGTATAAACTTGCTAGATTTTTGAGGAATTGCAAGAACAATATTAGTTCAAAAGTTCAAAAAAAAGTTGAGAAACGAAAATGAGTTTTTGAAGAACAAATTGGATATTATTTTTTAGAAAAAAGAGGATCTATCTATAAGTTTGAAAACGCTAAAAAAAATTTTAATTCTCACAAGCGTGTTTGCAAGAGCAGAATCCCTGAAATTGTTTCTGACAAAAGTCAGTTTGAAAGTTTGAAAAATAAAATGAATGTTTTAGATGTGAATTTAAAAAAAGGTCTTTTAATGTGAAAAAAATTGACTCTATGTTTTCAAAGAAAAACCCAAGGAAAACATACACCACAGGCACACACCAGGCATATACACAAAGCACAACACAACGCTCATATATATGGCAAGATTTATGCTTGTACATATTGTGGCCATAAAGGTCATCTTGCAGAATATTGCTATTCTAGATTAAATTTAAAGAATAATAATATTTGTATACGAGAAAATACTAGCCCTCAAAATCCAAAAAGATATGCATACCGAAGAACACATAAAATTTAATTGATGTGGTGTGTCCTCCTCTAAGACATAGAGGGAGGTGGTGCCTTGGTGGTGCGTGTAATTAGAGATTGAGAGATAAACCTATTTGTGCATCACTTTCAAGAAAGCAAGGTGGGAGAATACCACCTTTGAAAATGGATATTTCTTGCTAAACTCGTATCATCTCCACTTATTCATGTGTTTACATTGCTTGCATGTTCATGATAATCAGTGTAGACTCTATACATGTATTCCATGCTTAATATGATGAGTTTGACTGACTATTTTCATGTATGCATACTAGTGATAATTTTAATGACTTAATTATTGTATATATCATAATAAATTTTAATTTTATTTGGTATCATAATATGATTTTCATTTTGTTTATATTAAATGCATCCATGATGATAACCTAGACTCTATATGTGTTTTGCATACTGATTGTGAAAACAGAGACAAGTTAGGGTTAGAAAGATGTTATCTGAATGTCGGTTAAGTCTCTACCTTTCGTAATTTATCCGCGGTATATGGGCTAAGCGGTCGAATTCACAGAAAGGAACGTGATAGAAGCTTTTCGATGTCTCTTAAGTACTAAACTGATTAAGAATTCTTCTAAGAAAAGAACTCAATTGTTAAGTGTTAGAAATACAAAGAAGATATGAATTTTTTTGATTAATCTAGGGTTTTAAAAGAGTTAAAGAAATATGACCTACTAATCATCTACCACGACTAACTTACTAACCTATTCTAGAACTTACTTCACTTTAGATCATAAAGTTATACATTAGAGTTGTCTTCAATTCAAGTAAGATACATAAGATAACTATATGCTATTTGAAATAATCACTAACCAAAACCTAGCATTAAACTATCAAAGCCTTCTATGCATAGAATAAGAATATAACCAAGATTCACATTAAATTATCAAAGCTATCTAAGCATAGAATAAGAAAAACCATTGCAAAGTATTAACATATATGACTTAACTAGTCATCATCATATGCCTTCAAGAACTTTAACTAATCCTAGGGTTAACCATGAATATGATCCCATTGGTTTATTCTAACCTAGAATTAGAAGTAGTGGTAAAGATTTTAGCAAGTCATGAAGAAGATTAGCTACTCATGGTGAATACTAAGAAAACATGATAAAAGAGAAAGCATGTAAATAAAGATAAATTGGAAAGGAAAAAAAAAAACCTTGTTATTGATGCTATCACCTTCAATTACAAAGTGCCTCCTTCTTTATAAAACTTGAATTAGAACTAAATTCTAAAAATTACAAAAGAAATTTAGAAGATAAACTAAGAAAAATTCTATGTTATGATCTCTTATGTGGAGATACTTTTTTATGAGAGATTTCAGCTCTTTAAATAGGCACAGAGCCAAAAACAATAAGATTCGAATTAATATTTTAATTTAATCTCAATTAAATTGAAATTCAATTATAAACTGATCTACAGCAAGTCAGCATGTTAGTTGCTGAATATGACTCACCATACGGCTGAATTGGATAAATTGATCATCCTTAGAACTATAGCCCTTTAAGTCCTTTTTCTATAGCATCTTGAGTCATCAGATTTGAATATCTGTAGCGAAAGTTATTATCTAAATCTAAGAAGTATCTAGTCTGAATCCGAGTCTGAATTGATTTTGAACTCCAATTTAATTTGAATTATCTTTCTCATCTCCAATTAGGATTAGCTTTATCCCATCCATCTTCTAAAAATATATCTTCTGATTTTGAATTTGAATTGTGAAGATGATGATTTATCTTTTTCTCCTCTTGATTTCTAATTTATTTAAATTTAACCCAAATTTAGATAGGATTAGGGATAAAATTGAAGCTTCTGTATCCTTATCATCCCATTTAAGTAACTACACTCTCTAATCAAAAGAGGTTAAATAGCTTAGTTAAATAAATAATATTAAGGATAAATGTGCAATGTCATGATTAATGCAAAATTGAGATGTAATCACATACTTAATGCCTATGAGTTATGTAGTTTATCGTGCATGTGTTTTGATATAAACATGTGTATTTTGAAAAATTTTCTTTGATATGTTTTATCTCATTTATTATGCATAAAATTAAGAAAGTGATTATCACCTCACTGTTATCTGGAGAAAACATGAGGAGAAGTTTAGAGCCCGTCAAGGATATACGACATTATTTCTTAATTTTTAATTGCTTAATTTATGATTTAAATATCTTTATGATTTTATATGTGTTTTATAACATTTTTGAACATAAATATTTATGCAAATATTTCTCATAAATTTTTGCTGGACAATACTATTTTTCAAAATAATTTTATCAATTGAGTATGATTTTACAAATTTATTTCAAATTGTTTAAAGAAAACCAAATTTATATATTAAAAATTTTTTAGATTTAGGACAGTCCCGGTCGACCGAGTACTAAGAGAGGCATGAAATCTCGTCCCGGTCGATCAAGAGAGACTCAGTCTTCTATGTTTCTCCTCGTCGACCGCATGTGTAACGCCTCGATTCCACTGGTACGAAGATGTTACTACGACATATATATGTAGGGTAGAAATACCCTCACCTATATACGCTTAGCATCAATAAAGATAGGAATTAGAGTACGAAAGTACACGGTGTATTATACATTCTAACTAATGAGTACAATTACAAAGTTATCACAGAATGTAACATAATATTACAAGCATACTACATCACCAAGAGGCGTAAAATACAAATTACAACGAGATATACAAGATGAACAGTAAAAAATGCTGACGAGTTACAAGAAGGAAACTCCAGAGCCAAGCAGGAGGGGCTAAAAGGCAAATACCTCGGACGGCTTACTGCTCATTCACTGCGCTATTGTTGCTCAACTCTGATCAAAAGAAATCCACCATGGTAAGCTATAAGATCTGGACATGTGGGTCCAAGGAGTCAGAAGCTACCAATGAGGGGTAAAATTGAGTGCTAAGAGGCATGCACAAGAAAATACACATGTATCAAAAAAAGTTGATTTAGAAAAGCATGTCCCAAAACCATATCGTGAGCAGACACACCCGAGCATGAAATGAGACATCAAACAATGTATTATATGTAATGTGGCAAAACCAATTATAAGCTCAGTTGATGGATTCATAAGATCAGTACGTCGGTGGATAATTCATACAAGAAACCCGCATATATATACCATATACCTCATGTTTCTATCGACTAAGTGTATACAACCTAAGTTACCCTCAAATAACAAAATAAGAGAACATCCTGAACAGGTACGTGATGCATGTCAGGTACCCAAGTCATGCAACATGCAAGAAGAAGTAAATATAAATGGTACCAAGCAATTCGTATAAAATCAGGAGCAAGGAAGTGGGGAGGTAAGTGTAGTAGTATAGTGTAATATCAAGTAAGAGACATATAGAGTATACACGAGTGAAGAGCAAGTATAACAGTATAAATATACTAATAATAACAACGATAAATCTGACAAACAATAAATCAGATAAATACAAAATCCGACAAAATCAAGTGTAGGCAAAATGAGTTGTACAACCCAGTTTACGGCTTCATGAGACTAATACGTCGAAGGAATAATCCAAAGAAGAAAACCCTCATCATATGCCTTATATCTTGCGTCATCATAATCTGAGTGTATACAACTCGATATGCAAAGCGACACGAAATCTGATAAAACACCAATGAACTATTTTATTAGTATTATTGGGACTCATCTAATTTGTATGCATCGATATGCGTCCCATTCCATATACCACCACATATAAATTAGAGAGAAGATATTAATAATGTGCACTGAGGATGTCGTGTCATGCTAATACCACGCGGCGCAAGCGGGAGAAAAGGACTATTTTTCTTAAAGGATGGATTCTAGAGGTGGTCCCTACGGATACCAGAGGTGGACTCCACCACGTATGTGGTGTGGCATTTTGCTCCATGTGTCACTTAGTTCTAATTTGGATCTGGAGGATGGATTCTAGAGGTGGCCCCATGAATACCAAGAGGTGGCCCCCACCACGTGTGTGGTGTGGTACTTTACTTCGTGTGGTACTTAGTTTAATTTTGGATCTGGGTGATGGATTCTAGAGGTAGTCCCCACGCCAAAAGGTGATCCCCACCACGTGTGTGGTGTGGTACTTTGCTCTATGTGACACTTAGTTTCATTTTGAATCCGTCGTATGCTAGCATGATCGTATAAGGCATCTTCGACATCCGACACCCGGTGTGCTGGAATCTAGAGGCGCTCTACACCTGTGTGTGATGTGGCGCTTAGTTCCGTGCCTGACGGCAGTTTGACTATGCTAGTAATGTGAGTAACATGCGAGAGACATGAGTACAGGATACAAGATCACTATATATACAGGATAGCAAGTATCAAGCATTTAACCAGTCAGGTGTCATGTGGAGTACAATAATACAAATAGTACAAGAAAACACAGAGTTACACATTAATCAAGTAATAGTCACGCAAGCTAGTTCAAAACACATAGTAAAAGAATATTTCAAACTCTTCACAACCATAATATTAAGTGAGCGAGCAAGCGGGAATATAGTTAGCGAGCAGACAAGCGAACATTCAATCAGAACAGGTAAGGCTGGAGCGAAGTTAGTGGACTACACTAGACGCTATCACACCGATGTGTTGTTACCGCTCGCGACGTAACTAATGCGGTAAAGAGAAGTATGAATGTCTAATACAACATATGGTGAAGTCACACTCACGGCATAACTACGCACAGATGGTGTTAGCGTAAAATGCTGAGCGTTAGGCTCGTCTACTCGGAGTAGCATAGAAAGTCCAGAGAACTTTAATAATCCTCAGAGAGTTTGAGCCCAGAGGCTGAGTAGGTACCTACAAAAATGTTTGTATCAAACACACACATGTAAATAGATAACAAGTAGATAATCCATAGAGTGATGGAGTCGGGAGGCTAAATAGAGTAGGAACATAGCTAAGACTTGCCTGAGGAGGTATGCAATTAAGTTCGGCAAGAAGCCACACGGCGTAGCTATTAAAAACCAGGGGTTAAGTCTGAAGACTAAGCAAAGCAGGAGCATAGCTAAGCCATACCTAATGAGGCTATACAATTAAGCTCGCCTCGTAATCACACAGTGTAGCTAGGCTCTCGGCAAATCTAAAAAAACCCACAGGTTTTAAGCTTGGAGACTAATGACCATGCATATTCGGCCAAATTCATAATAAATCCAGAATACAAAATAGTACAAATAAATACAGGAGATAACCTATATTGTTACAAGCATTCATCACACTGATACAATTACATTACACTGATACAAATACATCACCAATACAAATACATCAATTCAAGAAATACAACAACACAATCCCAGAATTACAAGCACACAATCCAAATATACAATAAACACCCATCACGGATAGCACAATAAGCGAGAATCACAAGCCTAAAATTATGAAACACATAACAAACTCCGAGGTCTCCAACAATACAACATGTATACGCGTTCAAATATAATAGTATAATATAGAGTAAAGAGAAGAGAAAGAATGAATTAAAGAGAGAGATGGAATTAAAGGGAGAGATAAAAGAATAAAATAGAGAGGGAATGGGGTTGTCCATATATAGGGTAAGGGGACCCATGGTTTGGGCCTGGCCGTGGAAACAGGGGCACCATGGAGGCAACGTCGGCTGCACGCCGGCCACAGGTGGACAGGGTGGTACCGACTAACCAAAGAAGAGGGGAAGGAGAGGTGTTGATGGGTGGTGTTTATGGTGGTGGATTAGTGGAGAAGATGGTGAAATTGATGAAGTAGGAGGAAGGAGAAGGTGATGGGAGTTGTGGTGGTTAAGTGGGAGGAGGAATTTGTGATTGCGGTGGAGGAATTGAAGGAGATGGTGGTGGTGGATTTGAAAAATTGAAGGAGATGGTGGTGGGTTTTGGTAGTGATGATAGTGAAATTGAAGAAGAGGAAACCGGGGGGGAGGTGGTTGTGGGTGGTTGAGGTGATGGATGTGTGGTGGAAGTGGTGATGTGGGAGGTGGAGCAAGAAAATGGTGAATGGAGGAGATAGTTGTGTTATTGTAGTTGAGGAGATGGAGGAGTCAGGGGAAAAGGGAGGTCATCGTCGCCTAGGGATCACTGACTGGTCACGAAGGTGGGAGGAGCCGTCCGTGGACTTGGGGTGGTGGCCCTAGCCTGTTGGAGGAGAAGAGAAAGAATGAGTTGAAGGGAGAGTGAGAGAGATTAGTGAATGAGAGAGAGAGAGTAATTAGAGGAAGAGGATTTACGGAGGAGGAGAAATTTATGGGAGGGGGCTGAGCCCAGTTTTCGGGCTGAAGGGAGGAGACCCGAGTCGGCTGAAACCCGCATCGGCCGAAAAGGAGCCTGGGTTTCGGCCATGAGAGAGAAGAATTGGAGGGGATATTTTGGGGGAAGTTGTGGATGAGAAGACAGGAAAAATGAAAGAAACAAAAAGAGTAAGAAAGAGAAGAGGAGGGAAAGAAAAGGAAATAAAGAAAAAGAAAAGTAAAAGGTAAAATATCTGGTCAAATCTGGACTGAAGAAAATACGGAAAATACCAGAAATACCAAAAAATAACATCATTCGAAAAAAATCCCAAAAATTCTCTAAATTAGAAATATTATATTGAGAAGCATGATAAAA
Source organism: Agave tequilana (assembly GCA_038442645.1). NCBI lineage: Eukaryota > Viridiplantae > Streptophyta > Magnoliopsida > Asparagales > Asparagaceae > Agave > Agave tequilana. Next base: position 8,019 of record JAVJIF010015160.1, read on the forward strand.
TAAATTTAAGAATTCAATCATGTATGCATATTAAAATCTTGGAATTAGTCGTCGATACCGTCGATACAAATTTTGAAGATTTTGTAAATAATTCAAACAATTCCAGAAAATCATGGAATCTAAAATATTGAAACAGTATTTGAAACTGAAACTGGTCAAATTGACTAACAGAAAGGCCAAATCAAGCAGTCCACTGAGATCAGGTCTCGGGTTCAAATATGGCAGACTTTGAGTCCAAAAATCCAGATCCGATGCCAAATAATAATATAATAATCACAAAATAAAATAAATACAAGGAGAAATAGGAAAATAGGATAAAAAATTAGGACATGTATCTATGTATGTATTTCGGGGATGAGGTGTTAAAGCATGGTCGATCGACTGAGGATGCAGTGTTCTAGGGTTTTATCGTTCGGCCACCTAGTCGATCGAAAGTCGGTTTTGTTGTGTTTTAAAGACTACTTCAAAACCCTAAATCTCATTTCTTTCTTCCTCTCTCCTTTTTTCTGCTGATTTCATCTCCTAATCCCAATTTCTTTCCACCAAATTCTCCCTATTTTTTTAAAATTTCTTCAAGAATTTTTCAATAGCTCTTTGGTTCTCAATCTAGAAGAGTTTTGTGGTGGAGATTTGAAACTTCATTAGGTATATTTTCTCAAATTCTTTCTTCGTTCAATTTCTAGTGTTTTACTTTCAATTTTTGCATCTTTTTATCATCTATCACCATGTCTACCAAGAGAGCTAGACATGATAAATCAGAAAGTCCAAGAAATCTGAATCTAGTTGAAAATATTCCACCCTTTATCCTTTTGTATCTGATAATGATAAATACAAGCATTCTATTCTCTGCAAGAAAAAGATTATTCTGAGGAGATCTAAAGTGCTCAACAACTTTGAGCATCTCAACCTTGCTCAGATTCTTAGAGCTAATTCCCTTGAATTTTTCATTTTCATAAAGAACAAGTATATCCTGATCTTGTTGTTGTCTTTTATTCAAAATTATCTTTTAAGAAAAATGGGATTCACTCTCGTCTTAAGAATATTGACATCAATATGCCTTTAGAAGTATTTGCTAGGTTCTCTATCTATCGTGTGAAGGTGTCAATATCTTTACTTTTGACCTCGATTATTTTAGTATCCTGACGGTGAGACAACTCTCACTGCTTCCTGATTGCACTATGATGATGATAATGCAGCCTTGGTGAAGAACGAAGAGGTGAAATACTAAACACTCAGCACCCAAGATCTAGCCAAGATTGTCTTCTATAATCTTCTTGCAAAATCGGCCGAATATTGCCATACTCAGGGTTGTGCTCCTCTCTTGATTTATTACCTTCTGAAAGGCATTAGAGTTATTATCACTAAGCTTATCATCGATTTCATGCATTCAGAGCATCTCATGATTCCAAGTAGGATCTCGCATATGAATGATTATTATTAATGTACTTAAATATTTCAAAATTGATGTTTCCAGCGAGAATGCCTCTCCTCCTCTAGTTGACATTGATCTCGCCCTTCTCAAAAGGATGCAAGCTGGCACTCTTGCGCATGGCCTAACCCCCTCCAGTTCAGCTTCCATCGTAATTTACCTCTTGTTCCTTCTCTTTATCTGTAGATCCATACTCTGCTCAACCAGATGAATGCCATGTCTCTGAGTTGCTCAGCTGCCAAAAAGAAGATTTTGAAAAACTAGGAGAGTTTCAAAACACTTTTGCTTATGTATGGTCATCCCAATATAATTATCAAGCGTGTATCGACTATTCCTTTACTCAGAATGAGTGTTCTCAGCCCACGCCCTCTGGATAGACTCATCGACTGCCTTCTAAAGGGTCCCCCTTTTGAGCCCTGAGTCGTGCCTACTGAGCCTGTTGGTTTGTATCGTCCGGTCGTCAATGCGCCCTATCATCCACTTTATGCTGCTGACAAGGATTTCATCTTGGATGATGATGAATTTCATCTGGATGATGATGATCAAGAATGAGCTATTCCTTTCTCTCTTTTTTTATTGTTGAAAAAAGGGGAGAATAAGCTAGAGATGTGGAGATTTAGGAGATATTTTGTTTGTTTTTTGCTTTATATTTGGTACTTTGGCTATAATAATTTGGATATTGCAGACTTTGGGTAATATGGAGTAGGGTACTTTTTAGACTTTGTGAACTTTGTGGATTTGGACATGTGATGTATTCACATTTAGTACTTAATTTGTTATGTGTTGGCTTTATGTAATGGTTTATGTGATTATATGTTGATTATGCATTTATGATATTTTCATTTATGATAATTCACTTTTGATAGTTTATTTTATTTTGTGATGATCCATTGCATGATACTGTAATTGGATGGATGAGGTAGGATGGATGGTGAATCCATTGTACATACAAAATTTAAATTTTTATATCCTTTTGTATACGTGAATGATATGCATTGTGCTTACATGAAAACATATTTTATATATGTTTTACATCTTGCATTGAGTTATAATGATATATTTTCTATATGCACGAGTTCAGGAGCTTCATTAGAAGCTTCTTCCATTTTTATTAAAATAACTCTATGAGTTTTGTCATCATCAAAAAGGGGGAGATTGTTGGCCCAAAGGTCCATCACCCTAGTTTTGATAATAATTATCTCATGTAGTTATTTGTGCTAATGATTTTTTGATTATTTAAGTTACAGGTTAATAAGAATTATGGTGTCTATGTTTAGCTTCTCTAAAAGACTCACAGGTCAAGCTTTGATGCTAACATCAAGATTATTCAAGAGCTTTAGCACAAAAACACATATAGTACTTAAAGATGAAGTCAAGCTCAACGGATCAAGATGAGACCCAAATTGAAGCACTCAAGATGAAAATTTCTTTCTTTTATGCAATGTAGATTTAGTTTTATTAAAATCACATTTTAGAGATTTAGATTGCTCTTGAGATTCACATACTCTAAATCATTATCATTTTTCTCACTTCAAAATATTTTCAACAGATTTTGTTAGTGTTTACAAAATGGTATTTTGATTTTGGATTTGGAAAAGGATTTCATGTTTACAAAAATAAGTTCAAAATTTATATTTTCTGTTCATCTATGATCACACATATTTGTGCTACAAACAATTTACATGAACTTATTTTGTAATTATTTATCAAAGAGATTTATAGGATTTTCAAAGTGTATTCCTAAAATGTTTTTAAGTATGGTTTAGGCCTTCTGTCCGTTAACCGACAAACAAAGCTGTTTGCTCTACCGTTGACTGATCGGTCTACCAGTTTTTGAACTAAAATGCATAAGTATATCTTGTGCACATGGGTCGACTGCCTAGCCAACCGTGTGTAAGAATTGTGCTCTCTATATATCAATATCGGCGAGCAACCTGTCGACTAGCTGAGGCACATGAGCTCTCTGTTTGGCTCGGTCGAACGCTATCCCCAAAAATCAGAAATATAACCATTGGCGGTTGAACGACCGGTCAACTGATGGCTTAATTATGCCTAGATTAACTCCAAAGTTATATTTTAAGTTTTTATCTTTTTTGGGTTAAACACTAATAGCTATTTTTGGTCCTCTATAAATATGGGTACTGTAAAGAAATTCTAAAAATTTTGCTAAGTGTTTTAATCAATATTTTCAAGATATTTACAAAAGATTTTTCAAAAGAATTTATATTTGAGCCAAAATTTCAAATCCTTATTTCTAGGTTTTAAGCTTTCAATCCATTCCTTCAAGCTTTTCTCATACTTACAATCTCAGACCTACTTTTCTTCAAACTTGGTTATAAAGATTATTTTGTAAGCCTTTGTGATCTAGAAGAGATCACCCTTTTTATTCTATTTGAAGAGTTGTACAGGTTACGGCTTCGAGTGAGCTTGTATCTCAGATTGGGTGATACAGCACCAATTGAGGGACTTGCGGATTCAGGATTTCTGGCGAGAACTTGTATGAGTTTGTGATCTTGCGGTATCAAATAATAGTTGAAGTGGTGAAGGCAAAAATGTAGATCAAGTAGCTCAAAACTCGAAACATATCCTCGTGCTTGAGATTGCCTTCTCTCTATCTCTCAACTTTACTCACTCTTTTTAGTTTGCGTGCTATTATTGTGTTCATATTTTTATGCTTAATATCTCTTGTGCTCTATTGCTTAACTTGCATGGGATTATTGTATTGCTCTTTTTAATGTTAATTTGCAAGTTAGTTTAGTTGTTTCATTTTCACATTGTTTGTCATTGTTTTTAGCTATCACCTATTGGTGTGAATTGAATGGCAAGTGCACCTATTATTTACAAGTAATAAAGTGATAGAGTAGAGTGTCAAACCCACGAGGATTGTTATCTAATTAAGTACCAATGGTGTATTAACTCAAAGTTTTATTTAAAGGAAAGATATATATTTGAAAGTAAAATAAACAAGAAAGATGTTGGATTTGACTAGGAAAATCACTAAGGCAATTGATTTCAATAATTAATAATTTAAATTAACAGTTGATTGTGCTACTAACTACATACTATTGATGTTAACAATCGAAAGCTCTATCTTAACTAATATTCTCTCTTGAGCAATATTAATTGTATTTTTCTAATACAAGAACCTATAATCTCTCAATCTAGTAGATTTACAAGTTAGAGAAAGAATTAAGCATGGTGGATTTTGAAATCACCTAGAGGGGGGTGAATAGGTGATAGGCTAATCTAATGAACTAAATGCGGAATTAAAAATTAATTGCAACAACACTTAATGCAACCAACGAGTGTAGCCGAATTCCCGGTGAAGGGCTCTGGACTAACTCCTCTTGATTCCTCTGAATAAGAGTTGAGGCGCTATATAAAGCTCTCATGGTTAAGTACAAGTGAGGCACACACAAACAAACCAAGCATATAATGGATATATGACAATATGAATGATGCAAGGCACAAAGTAAAGAGAGAGAGTCAATGGATTAAATGCAAACAACAAGATTTGTTTCGAGGTTCGAGCACCCAGCTCTACATCCCCGCCTTCACTCAAAAGGATTTCGAATCCACTAGCTTGTCCACACAGGACTCCCACACAGGGAACCTCCACCGATGATTTGGGGCAATACAATAACTAGGAGTACCCAACTTCTCTCTTTACAACCACAACCTCTCACTGGAGGCTAAAGCACAAAGCCAAACAAGGATCACCTCACTCTTGAGGGATACAACCCAATTGCACAACCTCCTCTACACTTAGAGGGAAAGGCACAAAGCTAAGCAATGATAAGGGTTTACAACTTGGTGATCAAAAAACCACAAACCGATTTCTTCCACAATGCAAAGATCCTAAATAGAGTGGATAGGATGATATAGCTCAAGTGTGGAAAATCAAGAGTTTGGAAACAAAAACATAAAGAAAAGCACTTGAGAAAATAACTAGTATTTGATAGAAATGAAGAACTAAGCAAATATCCCAAATCCAAATTTTCTTTGATTTTTCCAAACCCTAAAAACAAACGAATATAAAAACTTTGAAGCTCTAAAAACTCTTTTTGAAACTTGAATAAATCACTAGAAGAATGTAGATTTTTGGCTCTTGAAAAACTTAGAGAAAATCCCATACAAATGGGGTTTATATAGACCCCCAAGAGAAACTAGCTGTTGGAGCTGTTTTTCAGCTTTGGCGGCTGGCGGTCGACCGGCCCGGTCGACCGCCAACGGTCAAATATTTGACCGTTGGAGGCTAGCGGTCGACCGCCCGGTCGACCGTCCCCAATCTAGAGAGCAATTGCTCTCTGGCCGTCGACCGCTCGGTCGACCGCCCACGCCTTACGGTCGACCGTCGGTCGACCGTCCCAACCCGAGAGTGGGGTACTTGCAGTCGGTCGACCGCTCGGTCGACTGATCGGGGAAAAACCGCGCACAAAAAGTGTATATTTTGAAGTGAAGATTTAAAGTGTGTGCGCTTTGGCTTCCTCGATACTTCCGTTATAGCATAGAGGCTAAAACGAGTCGAATCCACAAGGACGGGAGGCGATAGAAGCTTTACCGGTTGATTCACGTGTTTGTTAAAGATTCTTCAAAGTTTTAAAAATTGAAAAGAAAAGAAAGTAAAGAATGAAAAGAGAGGTACGGTGAAATACGAAGAAGTGGGAAACATGGAAAAGAATGGTGTTGGTCTCGATATGATGCAAAATGTGAAACTTGCTCTGTTGGCACTTATGGATCTAAAATACGAAGTCAACACAAATACTAAACAAAGAAGGATTAAAGTTAAACAAATAAATAAACTTGCAATAAAGGAAATTAAATCTCAGAAAAGTTTAGACAAACGCAAACACGAGAGATTTATCCTCGTTCGGTCCTCGTGACCTACATCCAGTCCCCAAGCCATCCGCTTGAGATTTTCCTTTATCCTTGATTTTGTACACCCAAAATCACAACCATGCACACCACTTGACAAATCCCCTTTGCCAATGTGTACACCTTCTCTTCAACCAAGAGAACAATCACCACCTTGTACAACTTGCTTCTACACCAAGAAGACCCTCTTGTACAATGATATCTTTAAGGATTACAACACTTCCTATAAGCCTTGGTACTGTGTATGAACGTGGACAAGGTCTAGTATAGGAGAAACTTCAGAGAACTTCACTATAGAGTTAGAATTTGGTGAAGAACTGAAGTGGGAACAGTTTTCAGGATTGGCAGAATTTCTGATTAGAAAACTGAAGATTAGGATTGGTATTTTGCCTTAGATTAACAACCTATTTATAGCTGCACTCTAGGAGTACTAGGGTAGTTAATAGGTGCCTTTTGAATGTTCAAACGTTGGTGAACGTTGCAAAAAATACCAGAATACAGAAACTGTCCAACAGTCAGAAACTGCCTATAGTCGACTTGCCTTTTGAGTTAGTCGACTATACTAGGCAAATTTCTAAAGAGTAGTCGACTAATATTGACTATAAGTCGACTAGATCATGATAAGTTCAAGTGACAGGTTTCTGGATAACTGAACCAAATCGACTGCAACTCCTTTATAAGTCGACTAGGCCAGTGATTAGTCGACTAGGGGAATAGGGTTAGTCGACTACAAGGTCTATTAGTCGACTACACATACTGTCAAGTCGACTAATTGACAAACAGAGAGTTGGGTATAAATTGAGACACAGGATTAGTCGACTAGGATTTGGTCAAGTCGACTACACTATGGGTTAGTTGACTTGAAATAGGTATTAGTCGACTAAGTGACTCTGATATGTGTGTGTGCATCAAGGCTTTTGACATGCTATTTCATATTTACAAAACACATCATATCAACTCTCTTTGGGAAGTCTAGATCATGTAGAACTCTTGATTCGTCGTGTGTTAGAGCTCCAAATGAAATGCTTCACAAATGTCTTCATCGATACATGTTCCAACAAATGGTTTTTTTGATTTTTTATATTTCTAAAATAAAGTGAAAAACAAAGAAAACTCACAGCTACTAACTACTAATTACTCCACCAACACGCTAACCTCTTAGTGATAGTTGCCTCACATGTATCATTGGCCATCACTAGTCCTTGGTTCAAGAGCTTTTCAAAGTATGACCCATATGTAACTCTTCACAACCCAACTCAACAAACAAACACAAGCTACACTTAAATCATCAAAACCCAATAAGAGCAAGCATGAAATAAGTGATGTAAGCTTGTTAGTGGTTAGGAAGTTAGAGTTAGATCCATCATCATGAGCCATCAATGGCTCTTGCAAGAGCATGGCCAAATCGAGGCTATTAGATTCATGTGGATTATCATAAAAGAAGTTAGACTAGTTGGTGGTTAGTAGTTAGTTGCCATGAGAGAAAAGATTAGCTAGACATGTAAGAGTTAGAGAAGAAGTAAATAGAGATAAAGGAAGAACCTTTCATTGAGTGTCACCCTCCATTACAAGAACCTTCTCTTCTATCCTATGATCACTCTCTTTCCTTTACATGATCTATAAAAATGGAAAATACAAAAGAAGAAGAAGAACAACTAAACTAAACTACCCTAAAATACAACATGGAGAAGAAAAACTACACTAAACTCTCCATATCCTTGCTCTGGAACCCTGGGGGGTATTTATAGGCATCAGGGGGCCAGGGGGCCAGGGGACAAACCCTGGCCCGAAGCGGCGCGCGCGCCGCGGCTTGTGCCGCGTTTCCGCGGCCCCTTGGTGGCCGCGCGCGGTCCTTTCTGTCCCCTGTCAGGACCTGTGCCCGGTTTCGTCTTTACAACCCCTGGTTTTGATAAATCAGCTTCTCTAGGTCAATGACTATTCATGTAGGCTTTTAATCACCATTAATTGGTGATTTAAGGTCTTCTTCTTCATTTGCACACCATGGACCTAGAATCAAGCAAGTAAGGTATTATTAGCAGAATTTATTATCAAATAGATGTGAAGATGCGGTATGAATTATGCAGTTTTAGTGACTAATCACACCCCCACACTTATCTTTTGCTCGTCCCGAGCAAAACAAAAAACTAAGGAAATTATTACACCACTTTCGCAAGTGATGCGATTGCACTGAGCATGTGCAACAAGCCGTTAAACCTCTAAGTTTCCCCTAGAGGAGGAGTTTTGTCTCCTGAGGGTTTTCAGCGGATTACACCCACAAAATCTATAAAAAAAGAAATCAAATGTTAGTTTTTTTTTGAAAACGCATTTTGAAATAAAGAAAAGTGTTGAAGTATTTTTGCGAAAATATAAGTGATCCAAGGTCATAGGTTAACCAGAAATTGTTCTTTCTTAAACTAAGTCAAAATGCAAAAAATCTTGTTATAAATTAAATATAAGAATTTAAAATTGAATTGACTCTTTGATCTTTCATAAAGTTCTTAGAAAAATATGCACTTAGTGAACAGTGAAGGTTTTTGGGATATCGACTCTAACTTTCATGCCATTTATTTATATTATTTTATATATTTTTTTTCTTTTCTTCCCTTAGTTTTATTAGGCTTTCTTATTTACCCGGGTAGTGAGTCTTTAGCCGGTGACTCCCAAACCAGATGGTCTTAGGGCACCAGATGAGAAAACATCCCTCGGACTTAAGGACTTGAATAAAAAAGGCCACAAAACCAAAGGGGATTATTATTTTTTTTTTTGTCCACCGTTTTAGGTGTGAATAATCATGCTTCCTGAGGCATAATTACCCAACTTCAATAAGTGGTTTTTGTTATCATAACTTTATATATATATATATATATATATATATATATATATTATATATATATATATATATATATATATATATATATATATTTATGGCATTTCTAGTCTTTATTTCAATCCCAAAAATTGTGTAAGTGTGAAGTGCATAATTCTAAGGCAAAAATTCAAGATCAAATTATCTTTTCAATCTTATTTTCTTATCCTAAAATTTAAACAAGATCTATTATTTTGATCGGTTTAAAATTTCATAATTTTAGGCCTTCCTAATTCCTAAGATAATCTTAAGTTTTTTAAAAATAAATCAAAATTATTTCTCTTAATTCAAAAAGTTTTGCAACAAGAAAAGTTTTTATATAAAAGATTTATTTTTCCTTTTTTTTAAGTAAAAAGAAGTGTAAAAGAAAGAAAATATAAAACTAACCATGTTAGTAAACCCTCCCCCACACTTATCTCATGCATGGTCCTCAATGCATCGTGAATGTGTAAATACATGAAACAAATGGAGAGGGAAGGAGATTACCTCAAGGGGGTGGCTCCCGTGGTGGTCTGATTGGGCCAAGCGTTGCGGCCAAATCAAGATATCGTGGATCATTCAGGAACCCACCAGTGACCTCTCTAATATGACCCAATAAAATGTTGATTGAATGATTGATCTTATTGAAAAAGTTATCCCCATCTAATTTCCAATTTTCAAAAATAATTATTGAGTCATTTTTGTCAACATTCTTGTCCAACAATGATGTGTGATTTTGGAAGATGAGTGATTTGGACTCAAATGGAACAGGAGTAAAAAACTGACACCGACTCGGGAATTTGACTCAGATCAAGTCGAGAGTCAACAATGAGAGTTGAAATTGGTTCAAAAACAGGGTCCAAACCAAAGAATTGATATTCACACACATTCCCCAATAATGAAGTGTGATCATGAGAGATTGGTGATTCCATTTCACGGTGAATTGGTACAGGATTCATTGTTGACTTCGGAATAGAGAAAAATTTGTTAAAGATACCGGAGTCATTATTGAATCAAAAAGTGAAATGGAACTACTAACATGAGGTTCAGGATCACATTCAGGTTCGATTTCAATTTCAAGAAAGGGATAACTTGCCAGAATGTCCAGGCGACTTTCATAACTTGGAGTTTGGTCAAGTTCAAATGTGTGTTCTAAAATTGAATCTTGGTTTCCAAAAGAACATGATTCTTGAGTCCAATCGGTAGAGTTAGGAATATAAGGATTGGTCAATGGTTGACAAGAAAGATTATCCTCGCTTTCATTGATCAATTCGCTCATAATTGAGTCTAATCTACTGATAGGTTGGGTAAGAGAATTCGGATTCGGAATCATGTCTTCCATATTCTTTGTAATGGGTTCTTGAAAAAATACATATGCAAGTTGATTTTGGAAATTATGGTGAATTTGTGAGTCCATCGGATTTTGATCTGACTCACGCAAGGGTTCCATACTCAAGTCCAGTATTGATGGTTGTTTATTTTGAATAGGTGAGACTGGAAAAGATGAGTAGGACTCTTGAAAATTTGATTGAGATGAGGAGTCCAACATGTTTTGCATTCTATCACAAAAGACTTCCAAACGCTTTTCTAGCTCAATTTCTTCTTCAATTGGATGCTCTAGAAAAGGAGGATGCGGAGTTTGATATGAGAAGGATTGTGAATTGAGCAAATTTTGCATTTGTTGTAGGGACTCTTTTATACTCCTTTCCAATGATGATTTTTCTTCAATTGGTGGTTCAGGAAAAGGAGTATATGAATCAAAATTGGGGAACGAATATTGTGAAAATTGTGGACAAGATGGTTGAAAATTGGACTCGGGGTAGGAGAATCCCCATGAACTCTGTGAAGAGTTGAAATTATTTTGAAAATTATGGTCATATGGTTGGGGATATGGGTCATATTGATTCGGATATCCCAACCCGGCATATATGGTTGGTTCATGTTGTACATTGCCGGGTCAGAGTTATCCGAGTCAAATAAGGTCAGGGTGAAATATGGATTCATATTATAATTGAAAGAATTATTGTTATTGAAATCCATATCACAATTTATAAAAAAGAAAAACAAACAAACAAACAAACAACAAAGAAAAAGAAAAAGAAAAAGAAAACAAGCCTATGCTAGGGTTGACTTAGACCTAGACGACTCCTAACTGGTTAGACTGTCCACGGGGGGTATATTGTCGGAAGCTGACCACGAGTTAATCGGCCAGGTAGGGGCAAGATCAGTGGGAGGTATCCGTGCCGGAGCAACGGGCCTAATTATGCCAAACCACTGTTCTTCGAGGTTTCGCTTCTCAATCCCTAACCTTAAACACCGATTTAGCAAGAGTTAAATTCTAACAACTTCCCCCTTAGGTCAATCTCCTAAATGAGTCCGAGATGTCCCTAGGGGCCAACGTCTAGCAATTTTTATTAAGGCTTGGGTTGTGTGAGTGGGGAGGTGATTTTTGGGCTAAGGGAGTGTAATAACTTCCCCACCTTATGTTGTATTGGGTGTTGCCCTTAAGTTTAATTTGTGCAAGTGTGCAATATAGATAAGGATGAACACAAAAAAGCGAGTAAATCACTGAATGTCTGTCCTAACTATATGCAATGCAATATATACACCTCCTACAAGATCACAACAACACAAGAATAAAATACAGTATATTAGAATGAAAATGGACACGTGCCTAGATGCAAATGTCTAAACCGTTTTAAAGCATCCAATTACCATATTTTAATTCTTAATATTATTTACAGTGTACAGGTAATAAAAAAATTAGCAGCAGAAAATAAGAATATACAAGAATTACCCGATCACACTTGAGCAAGTGTGGACTTCTGCAATGCTAAAACTTTAACCTGCACACCAAAAATAAAGAAGAAAGGTTAAAAAGAATGTGAAATCAAACCGTTCCAATCCCCGGCAACGGCGCCAAAATTTGATCGGAGGAAAACCGCGCACAAAAAGTGTATATTTTAAAGTGAAGATTTAAAGTGTGTGTGCTTTGGCTTCCTCGATACTTCCGTTATAGCATAGAGGCTAAAACGAGTCGAATCCATAAGGACGGGAGGCGATAGAAGCTTTACCGGTTGATTCACGTGTTTCTTAAAGATTCTTCAAAGTTTTAAAAAATGAAAAGAAAAGAAAGTAAAGAATGAAAAGAGAGGTACGGTGAAATACGAAGAAGTAGGAAACATGAAAAAGAATGGTTTTTGTGATTTTTGATATTTCTAAAATAAAGTGAAAAACAAAGAAAACTCACGGCTACTAACTACTAATGACTCCACCAACACGCTAACCTCTTAGTGATAGTTGCCTCACATGTATCATTGGCCATCACTAGTCCTTGGCTCAAGAGCTTTTCAAAGTATGACCCATATGTAACTCTTCACAACCCAACTCAATAAACAAACACAAGCTACACTTAAATCATCAAAACCCAATAAGAGCAAGCATGAAATAAAGTAATGTAAGCTTGTTAGTGGTTAGGAAGTTAGAGTTAGATCCATCATCATAAGTCATCAATGGCTCTTGCAAGAGCAAGGCCAAATCGAGGCTATTAGATTCATGTGGATTATCATAAAAGAAGTTAGACTAGTTGGTGGTTAGTAGTTAGTTGCCATGAGAGAAAATATTAGCTAGACATGTAAGAGTTAGAGAAGAAGTAAATAGAGATAAAGGAAGAACCTTTCATTGAGTGTCACCCTCCATTACAAGAACCTTCTCTTCTATCCTATGATCACTCTCTTTCCTTTACATGATCTATAAAAATGGAAAATACAAAAGAAGAAGAACAACAAATAAACTAAACTACCCTAAAATACAACATGGAGAAGAAAAACTAACTAAACTCTCCATATCCTTACTCTGGAACCCCAGGGGGGTATTTATAGGCATCAGGGGAACAGGGGGCCAGGGGACAAACCCTGGCCCGAAGCGGCGCGCGCGCCGCGGCCCCTTGGTTGCCGCGCGCGCGGCGCTTCGAGCCGCGCGCGGTCCTTTCTGTCCCCTGTCAGGACCTGTGCCCGGTTTCATCTTTACAGCCCCTGGTTTTGATAAAATCATCTCCTCTAGGTCAATGGCTATTCATGTAGGCTTTTAATCACCATTAAATAGTGACTTAGGGTCTTCTTCTTCATTTGCACACCATGGACCTAGAATCAAGCAAGTAAGATATTATTAGCAGAATTTATTATCAAATAGATGTGAAGATGCGGTATGAATTATGCAGTTTTAGTGACTAATCATCGACTGGCCCAAGTGGCTAGCCAGCGTGCACGTTTTGTGCACGTCGGTCGACCGGTCCGGTCGACCGACTCTGGGTCCGGTCGACCGGCCCGGTCGACCGCCAGAGCCTGGTAGGCTGCAGTTCTTTGACAGAAAACTTGGTTTAAAATTTTAACATAAAATCTCATAAAACTTCTAAAATTCCACAAAAATAGTTTCTGACATTTTATTTGATATACAAACATGTGTTAAAAATTTCAACACATAATTCAAACTATTTGAACCATTTTTGTGTTATAAAAGTTTTGCCGAAAACCAAAACCTGTATTTTCCAAAAACTTGGATTTTTCAAATGGAAATCCGATTTTTTCAAAACTCATTTAAATACAAAAACATGATATTTAAACACTTTGAAGCATGTTGCATATGGATAGAAATCCAATATACATAAAACATATATATATCCATGTTTTTGACTTTAAATACGAAAATATGTTTTGTTAAAATACCAAAACACCAAACACATGAATAGACATATAAAAATAAGTTTGTCTACGATATGAAGCATACATGTATACCGAACAAGTCTAATATACATAAAACCATGTAAACTTGTTTTGATCTATCTACTCATGAAAGCCAAGATCGGTTAAACAAAAAACCAAAAACCAATATCCAAAACATAAAACGTGTGTGTGTTGTGAACTTGAGCATATCACACTATCTAGTCTTTACAAATGGATCTAAAATATAAACTAAACTAAGTACCAAGTCTTCTTGATGAACTCCGTCTTCAAGTCGACTCGATCCAAAACGTGATCCACCGAGTGCTATATATGATCTTTGACGCTCGGGCTTTTGAATCACCGTGTGAAAGCTTCCAAACTATCTTTGTTGAAGCTAATCACCTACTAATATCTTGATTAGAGATCTTAAACTAAACATCACAAGATTATTAGTAACCATAACTACATGAGTTAATCATCATCAAAACTAGAGTGGAAGGCCTCTGGGCTAACAATCTCCCCCTTTTTGATGATGACAAAACTCATGGAGTTATATATGCATGGATTAAAGTTAAGCTTCAAGGAAGCTCCCCCTTAACTCATGCATAGCAATAAATAATAATATATGGCAATGAAGCACATGAATCTAACAAACATGTATGCAAATGTAAGGAGATAATCATGCACAAACAAGCATGAAACAAATCTACTTTCTTTTTCTCCTATTTGCAAAACAAAAACAATATGCATAAACATAAACATGCATATATACTGAAATACTTCTCCCCTTTTTGTCAATCATCAACAAAGGGGTCCAAGTAAACAATCAAACATATTCTTCCAACATGATACCAATTAAAAAAAATATCAATATAAGTGAATCATGATACCAAACTCCAAACACAATAAGAGATAATCAATATATAAAAATTCTTGTTATCAATAAAAAAAAACAATAATAAGAGAAGTATAAAATAACAACAAAAAAATACTTCTCCCCCTTTTTGTAAATAAACAAATAGAAATCATGCAAACCAATTCTTTCTTGATACCGATTGAAAGTAAACAAATAAACATCTTGATACCAGTTGTAAGTATTTTCATTTTGAACATATGATACCAAATTAAAATCCATATTAGTTTTTCAATCATTTTTCAACATAAAGCGTGGGAGTAGAAATCAATGGTAAACAAAATACCAATTGAAAGATAAAATACTAATTTTCTCCCCCTTTATGAAATACCAAATAAAATGATGCATAAGCTTGTGTTAGGATACCAATTGAAAAACTAATCAATTGAAATAAGATATGTATTAAAACTCAAGCTTAGCAAAAAAAAAATTTGTGATATCTTTAGGCACAAATTAAACATATATGAGTATACAAGAAGAATGTCAATATTGATACCAATTGAAACGATCCAATGATATCAATTGAAACAATAATAAGATCAAGTATATACATCATATAACCTACCACCCATATCATGCACATGTTTAAAAATGATTTTCAATAATAAGTATACAAGGCATGGTCGCCCAACCAACCGCCCTTAAATGGGTAGGGTTTTCAAAAATAGGTTTTAAAATATAGTTTGTTCAAAAAACTCTACCATATGAAGAATACGAACTAGTTTAATGAAAAATTTGAAAACTTGTACGAAATCCTTCAAGTAAGGAATAAAACAAAATTATATTTCATGAAAAATATATAAATCACTCAACAATTGACACTCAAAAGATATAAATCTCATATATGACTCATGAAAACTAAATCATGAGAAACAATAAATAAAGTGAGTGTACAAGTGTAATGTGAAAAACATAATCATGAAAGGTAGACAATAAGCTCAATTGAAATTCCTTTAAACATGAAAATAGGAAAATCGTTAAAACTAAATTTTCATTAAAACAATTTATACTTCAAGGCATATGTATGTTTTGACAAAATAAGAAGTATACAATACATATCCCTAAACACAATTGAGTCCATAATAAAGATTTGCATGAAAAGCAAATGACTCAAGGGGTATACATGTATATCTTAAGGTTTGACAAAATAGACATATACATGAAGTGAAAACACATAGTCATAAAACATGTCTAAGATGGGGAATACAAGTTAAAATGCATGAATCATCAAAACGAGGCTATACTAGTACATTTAACAAGCACAAATGAGCATGTAAGCACAAACATATAAAAGTCTATTTGTGGCTCACTAGATGTACAAGTATATATCCAAGTTTTAATGACAACTAACATCCAAACATGTAATCAAATCATGAAGCATAAAACGAGACATAAACCAACATGATGAACATAAATATGATCATTATATAAATTCACATGCTATTAGAGCTATGATAAATATGATAGCTAAACATATGCGAGAACACAAAAAATAATGATCCATATAAACATGGGTAATCTCAAATGCTATACATGCATGTCAATGGTCTAATAATCATGGCATTTAACATACTAATCAAAACATGCTAAACTCAATAATGTGAAAAGCATGTAAATATAAACGGGAGTTAGAGATCGATATCAAAACCGATGAAGGCACCTCTCTCTAGTTTTCCAAACCAAGGTGGTCCTCCCACCAAACATCCCTTGAAAGTGATGCATCCAAATATTCCTCTTTTAAGCTCGGAACACATCCACCTCAAGGCACCATCGCTCTCACGTCATGCGAGAGCCCACACCTAAATACAATAGGGGTGGTCTTTGATACCCACACTCTTTTGGGTCCATAGGGGTTAGTTCCTTTCCTAACCCAAACACATTCAGTTGCTAAATTTTCATTATGTATACGATCATAGCAAAACTTAGCAAGGTGGCCCTTACGTCCACAATGTGTACATGTATACACATGAGTATACATGTGATGGGTGTGACCGTGAGGAGCATGTGTATGCCGTGTATGGTGTGCATGCATAGAAGGAACTTGTTTCTTTCGAAACATAGATTCCAAACGTGAGTGATTCAAAGCACAATGGCTCAAAGTGGAGCCCAAACAATCCACACTCTTCTTAAGCATACAAATATCATTTTCAATCATGAAAGAAGAGGTGCATGCAATAGGTGAGCTAGGTGAAGCTACACAAGCATTGTAATCATGAGAATCCAAATCATTTTGCAAAGAAATATTTTTCTTTAAACAAATTTCTAAATCCTTTGAAATTGAAGCAATTTTTATTTTCAAAGAATCATTCTCTTTTACAACAAAATCAAGTTTTGAAGACAAGTTTTCGTTTTTCTTCAAAATTATTTCACAATCATTTTTATTTTTCAAATATTCATTTTCTTTTAGGGCAAGATCTAGTTGGGATTTAAGTGAGTCACATTCACTTGAAATCTCTTCCTTTTCTTGCAAAATCAAATCTACTTTTGAAAACAAATCCTTATTTTCTTCTTTTAGTTCAAAACTATTCTTTTTTAAAAGATTATATTTTTCAAGGAATTTTTCACATTTTGTAGCATGTTCATAATTTATGGCTTGTGCCTCTAAACACTCATTGCAATATGAACTAGTGCTAGCATCTAGTTGAGTTTCCGATTGTACCTCAAGGGAGTCATTCCCTTGGACCATGAAGCAACGTTCATCGGAGTCATCTCTTCTAGATCTTCTCATCCTATCGATAATCTTTGGTAGCTCGGGAGAAGTCAAAATGCTCCATACTGCAAAAGCCGAATCATAGTGAGAAAACACATGAAAATATTCTTTATGAAGTGATGCTCTAAGTGCCTTTAGGGCAATTGCATTGGCCTCTATATGCTTTCTATCCTTAGGGTAGGATTCCTTGGTAATGGCAAGGTAAACTTTATATCCTAGGGCTTTCAAATGACAACTCATCATAACCTTCCAAATATCTAGTTTAGAGTAATCAAACATGGGAGGGCTATCCATGTGTGCAAACAAAATGATTTGTAAATGCAAATGCAAATGTAGATTAGCAAACCAAGATCACACTCCTAGGTGGTTAAACCAAATATCAGGAGCGTAGGCTCTGATACCAATTGAAATCACCTAGAGGGGGGGTGAATAGGTGATAGGCTAATCTAATGAACTAAAAGCGGAATTAAAAAACTAATTGCAACAACACTTAATGCAACCAACGAGTGTAGGCGAATTCCCGGTGAAGGTCTCTGGACTAACTCCTCTTGATTCCTCTGAATAAGAGTTTAGGCGCTATATAAAGCTCTCGTGGTAAGCACAAGTGAGGTACACACAAATAAACCAAGCATATAATGGACATATGACAATATGAATGATGCAAGGCACAAAGTAAAGGGAGAGAGAGAGTCAATGGATTAAACGCAAACAACAAGATTTGTTTCGAGGTTCGAGCACCCAGCTCTACATCCCCGCCTTCACCCAGAAGGATTTCGAATCCACTAGCTTGTCCACACAGGACTCTCACACAGGGAACCTCCACCGAGGATTTGGGGCAATACAATAACTAGGAGTACCCAACTCCTCTCTTTACAGTCACAACCTCTCACTAGAGGCTAAAGCACAAAGCCAAACAAGGATCACCTCACTCTTGAGAGATACAACCTAATTGCACAACCTCCTCTACACTTAGAGGGAAAGGCACAAAGCCAAGCAATGATAAGGGTTTACAACTTGGTGATCAAAAGACCACAAACCGATTTCTTCCACAATACAAAGATCCTAAATAGAGAGGATAGGATGATATAGCTCAAGTGTGGAAAATCAAGAGTTTGGAAACAAAAACACAAAGAAAAGTACTTGGGAAAATAACTTGTATTTGATAGAAACGAAGAACTAAGCAAATATCCCAAATCCAAATTTTCTTTGATTTTTTCAAACCCTAAAAACAAATGAATATAAAAACTTTGAAGCTCTAAAAACACTTTTTGAAACTTGAATAAAAAACTAGAAGAATGTAGATTTTTGGCTCTTGAAAAACTTAGAGAAAATCCCATACAAATGGGGTTTATATAGACCCCCAAGAGAAACTAGCTGTTGGAGCTGTTTTTCAGCTCTGGTGGCTGGCGGTCGACCGGCCCGGTCGACCGTCAACGGTCAAATATTTGACCGTTAGAGGCTAGAGGTCGACCGCCGGTCGACCGTCCCAATCCAGAGAGCAATTTGCTCTCTGGCCGGTCGACCGCTCGGTCGACCGCCCACGCCTTACGGTCGACCGGTCGGTCGACCGTCCCCACCCGAGAGTGGGGTACTTGCAGTTGGTCAACCGGCCCAAGTGGCTAGCCAGCGTGCACGTTTTGTGCACTGGGTCCGGTCGACCGGCCCGGTCGACCGCCAGAGCCTGGCAGGCTGCAGTTCTGGGACAGAAAACTTGGTTTAAAATTTTAACATAAAATCCCATAAAACTAATAAAATTCCACAAAAATAGTTTCTGACATTATATTTGATATACAAACATGTGTTAAAAATTTCAACACATAATTCAAACTATTTGAACCATTTTTGTGTTATAAAAGTTTTGCCGAAAACCAAAACCTGTATTTTCCAAAAACTTGAATTTTTCAAATGGAAATCCGATTTTTTCAAAACTCATTCAAATACAAAAACATGATATTTAAACACTTTGAAGCATGTTGCATATGGATAGAAATCCAATATACATAAAACATATATATATATATATATATATATATATATATATATATATATATATATATATATATATATATATCCATGTTTTTGACTTTAAATTCGAAAATATGTTTTGTTAAAATACCAAAACACCAAACACATGAATAGGCATATCAAAATAAGTTTGTCTACGATATGAAGCATACATGTATACCGAACAAGTCTAATATACATAAAACCATGTAAACTTGTTTTGATCTATCTACTCATGAAAACCAAGATCGGTTAAACCAAAAATCAAAAACCAATATCCAAAACATAAAACGTGTGTGTGTTGTGAACTTGAGCATATCACACTATCTAGTCTTTACAAATGGATCTAAAATATAAACTAAACTAAGTACCAAGTCTTCTTGACGAACTCCGTCTTCAAGTCGACTCGATCCAAAACGTGATCAACCGAGTGCTATATATGATATTTGACGCTCGGGCTCTTGAATCACCATGTGAAAGCTTTCAAACCATCTTTGTTGAAGCTAATCACCTACTAATATCTTGATTAGAGATCTGAAACTAAACATCACAAGATTATTAGTAACCATAACTACATGAGTTAATCATCATCAAAACTAGAGTGGAAGGCCTCTGGGCCAACAAATTTTTGTATAAAATTGCACAACTTTTACGTCTCAACTTATCAAATTGTGATTTCAATTTTCATTGAGTATTGCTAAATTTTCTCCTCTCGATTTCAAACCGAGCCTTCTATATAATTGTGCGCATCAGTTAATAATATAAAAAATGAGAATAAAAACTTAACATGCATAGAATTTAACATGAAGAACGGAGTAGTAACATAGAACTAACACAAAACAACAAAATTAAATTTTTATAATAATTGCCTACACAAACGCCCTAGCTATGGAGATTTAGTTCATGATAAATAAATTGTAAAGCAAAATAATAAACATGATTTCTATCTTCCTATAGTAATTAAAAGATAAAGGGAAAGGATAATATCAATTCGAGAATCACGTCTAATCCTTAGTTATTGCTTCTCCTCTGATCTTTTTCTTCTAAAACTCTAGAATTTCTTCTGTAAAAGTCAAAATTTATAAAAGAAAGAGAAAAACTAAGACCTAAATTACAAAGGTTGTTTCTATATTTTTGTTGATGAGATTATCGAGTAATGCCTTGATTATAAGAGATTGCAACCCTTTATATAGACCTCAGAGCCAATTACAATCAGAAACACATTAGGACTTCTAATCCTACTTCAGTTTGGTGTGAAAATTCAATCCTTAATTGATCTGTAGACAGTTGATGTTGATTGTTGAACACGGCTTGACAAATGACTGAATTAGGAAACAATGTCAATAGAAGAATTGTAGCTATTAGCCCTTTAAGTTCTCTTTCTATTGCATCTTGAATCATTAGAATTGGATACCTGTAGCGAAAATTATAATCAAAATACTACAAGGTGTCCAGTCTGAATCTGAGTCTGAAATAGATTTCTGATCTCTATTGAATAGTGAATGGCTACTCAGCTGAAAATTTAGCTACCTGGCTGAACTTTGACTTGATTTGACCTCAAACTTTTGTTAGATGCTTCTCCATATTTTATAAACTCTTTTGACAAGTCTATTATGTCTCTGGATGTCTGAATCTTGAAAGATGCTGCTGCAATCATTTCTTTAACCTCGATTTTCTACTTTTTCATCTATTATCTCTAATTTTTGCTCTTGAACTAATTTCTACATAAACATAAATATAAACACGCACGCAGCATTAAAATTGTAGAAAATTTGGTACAAAATATAGATGTAATCACAATTATCACACCCCCATACATAACTTTTTTATCTCTAGTCCTCGAGCAAAATCCCAAATCTTAAAAGAAGAAAAACTAAAATCCTAAAAATAAAATAAAAATCTTAACTCACTTGTAGGAATCACATTGCACTTAGCAAGTGCAATAAGCCGTTAAACTCCTAGGCTGCCCTAGTGGACGAGTGTTGTCTCGTGTGGGTTTTCAGTGAATTACACCCATAAAATTCGATGAAAGAATTTAAAAAACGAGAAGAAATTAAGAGAGATTAAGATAAAAAGGATAACCAAAAATAAGAATAACCAAAAATAAAGAAAATAGAAAAAATAAAGGAAGATAAAAATATTTTTGGTGTGGTAAGAATCACCTGTATAAGTTCTCTAGTTACCATAATTTCTCATTATCAAGTGTAGATTGTCTAAAAATCACTGAAGACAAGTCATCAGAGAATAAAGTTTATACTCCATATGTGGGCTGATCATAGTCACTTTATAATGCCAAGACGCAGAGTTTGAAGCCCGTGCCTTAGTATCAGTAAAGTACCAAGACGCGAGGGTTGAATATCGTGTCCCAGCTGTACTATAATGATCAAGACGCGAAGCTCGAAGCCCGCGTCCTGGCACACTGCAGTGCCAAGATGCAAGGTTCGAAGCCCGCGTCTCGACATCACTACAATCTCAAGACGCAAAGCCCGAAGCCCGCGTCTGGCAGAGTTCAAAACCTGCGTCTAGCAAGGTTCAGAGTCGGCATCCAAAACGTGAGGCTCGAAGCCCGCGTTCCAACTACAGGGAAGCCTTGCGTCTCGGTTATAACTGCCCTTATTATTGGGTCAGTTACTGCCCACGTAATAAGGGGAGTTAACCCCCATCATGGAAGGTTTTCAGGGGACAGTTTTACCCCTAAAGCCCCTATAAATAGCCTAGTTTGCTACTGAAGAGGGATTGTAAGTTTGGGGATACTTCAAGATTGGAGAGTGAACTTTTGGTCAAATTCTCTTAATCAGAGGAGTACTGAAGAAGAGTTAAACTCTTCTGACAACTTGCTGAGTACAAGTTTGTTCTTACCTCAAGACTCTTTGAGATTTTATTAGACAGAAGCTGTGCTACTCCGTCCATAGTCTGAAGAGAAAATTTTCCAAAAGATAGTGACTTTCACCCGGTCAACGAAAAACAAGTTTCACTTTCTACTACTACATCAAGAACCCATCATTAAATAAAGAGAAGATTTGAGCTTGAATATCTTCTCTCTCTTGTAATCAGAATTTTGAGATTGTTGTAATCTTTCATTGATTCAAGAAAATTTTATTACGATCCCCCAAATTTTTCCCGTGCCAAACAAGAGATGGCGACTCTGCTGGGGAATTTATTCTCTACTGATGAGCAAATCGTGGCGCAAGGTGATGTCACCTTCACAGGAAGAACGGTCGAATCACTTGTCGTGGAATTCGACCACGCAAAGTACGAAGAATTTCTCTCCTCCGGCTCTAAGAGCCCTAGGGTGTGGCAATACCACAAGGTCTCTCTGGAGATCCATTCTCAAGTCTCTCGGAAGACGGCCTGCACAGAGCATATCGTTGCTGGCCGCATCAAACTAAGGCCCGCGTCAGTGTCTCCAACGGGACCCGCGAGGCCAACATGGTGGAAGGTCAACCCGGCCACGCCCTTCCTCTTCCTCAGCTCCAGGTTACCAGGGGTTCCCAACAACCCGTACAGCGTAACCGGAATGCCAAACGCTGATAGAGGCGACGCGCATGTTAACAGTAGACTCAAGAAGCTGGAACAAATGTCTATCCAACAGATACATAATGCAAGGCTCATGCCTGCGTCCCTTCTGAGCTGCATACGGCGCGTGAAGCCTGCGTCTGGAGACAAAAACGTGAAGCTTAAGAAGCTTATGTTGTCAAGGCCTCACCTGTTAAATGCGAGGATCATCGATGCGAGGTTCATGTCTCCTTTCAGAAACACAAGACCCACGTCTCTACCATGGAACGCGAGACTTAGAAAGTCCGCGTTTCCCAAACGTCGCTGGCAGAACGCGATAATCAGCAACATGAGATCTGCATCTCCTCTCAGCAAAAGCATGAGACCCGCGTTTCAAAACCAAAACGCAAGAGCCGCGTCTTTTCTATAGAATATGAGTTCCGCATCTCTAAACCCTGCATTTCAGATCTGCAACGCAAGGTTAGCTTTCAGAAGCTGAAAAGCCCTCGAAAGCCCGAGGCTAGTCCCTCTGATTCCCCTCCAATGGATCTAAGGGATTATCTGACAAAGAAGAGGAGTGCCCATCAAATCGCTCTATCATGTTGTTGTGAACAACTCATCATAGCAATGCTCTCTGAATACCTCTGCAGCTCACACGTAAGCAAGCAGTCGGTATTCAGGCAATTAAAATCAACCTCCCGATCAGTCCAAATGTGTCGTTCCCGCACAAAGAGAACCTTCTCTGATACAGAGTACCCCGAAGTCGCTGCGAATATAGCGGGTCGAAGCACTACGCCTCGCAGAAGCAAGGTCAGCTCTGATGAGTTTGATGATGAACCGGAAGGAGTGTACTAGCATACCCGCACTCGAACTAGCGTGGTAGCCCCAGTAGACTACGGTGCCCTAGCCGGGGGCATTGAAGTAAGTGAATCACACTCTGCCATTGCAGAATCACAGGCCTCGAACTCTTCTATAGAGAAGGAAGTCTTCGCCTATATAGAAAACACTCCTGAGGAGACGGCCAGGCGCTTCGAACAGCAAGCCCAGGTCCAAAGGGAACAACTCGATATGATTGGCACCCAACAAGAATTTATCGACACCCTCAAGCAAATGCTTTCACAATTGCTCGAGGGCGGGAGAAGATAAAAGCCCAAGACTCCTTCGAAAAAGTCTAAGGGTAAACGGAAGGAAGGAGAGAGCTCGTCTTCTGTGCATACAGAGGGGGAGGAACAGTCTAACTCTTAGTTGTCTAAATCTCCGTCCGAAGAGGGAGGCAATTCAGAGAATGGGAACACTTATTCTAAAAGAATGAATAAATTGGAACAGCATTTGGAAGCCCTCGCCAATCAGAAAGGCCTCCAAAATGCAGGAGTGGTCCGGCCGTACCGGACAGAATGGGAACTTGTCCCATATCCTCCCAAGTTCAAAGCTCCAACCTACAAGCCTTTAATGGTAAAGAGTCACCGAATCAACATATCTACTACTTCAAGTCTTTGACAGGGAATGTAGTCGCAAATGATGCCATCCTTGTGCGTTTGTTCATTGGCACTGTGAAGGGACTCGCCTTTGAATGGTTTATGAAACTCCCCAAAGGCTCCATCAAGAACTGGGGTGATTTGGAAAAGCTTTTCCTTACACGCTTCTTTGAAGACGACTCGGAGGTTACCATGCCAGCTCTCCTGGAAATAAAGCAACGAAAAGGAGAGTTAGTTAAAATATTTGTGGAGAGATTTCAGAATATGACACTCTGATATCCTAGCAGTATGACCCAGGCTACCCTAGTGGAAACATACCGTCACAATTTGTAGACCTCACACCTGGCCCAAATAGGAGTTACTGAAAGCCATACCTAAAAACAATTAGTCAAGCAAGGTTAATTGGTAGAAGAGATTGCCACCAGGGTTAGGGTAGAAGAGAACAAGCCCAGACTTGAAAGTCGACAAGGCACACACTAGAAGTATCTTTCCAGTCAAAAAGGAAGGATACAATGGCAACAGAGACAAAGTCTCCTGTTAAACCTCAGCTGACCAGAGGGGGTAGTTCTTCAAGTCAGCCACGCGCCAATAGGTAGTACTCCTTCAAGGATGAGCAGGTCAAGTCATTGTTCAAACTACTCAACAAGAGCAACAGATTGAAGCTTCCCAAAGCTAAACGTCCCGAGGAAGTCGGTAAGACCAACAATCCCAACTACTACTTATATCACAGGATGTTGGGCATCCTACCAAGAGCTGTTACATCTTCAAGGATATTCTTCAAGCTTTGATTGATGTGAAAGTGCTCAAACTCCGCCTAGATCAGAAGAAAGTGACAGCTAACATGACATCATTTCTTCAGTTTGGAGTACAGCCTCCAACGTCAGCCAGAGTAATTCCCATCCCGAAAGGGGAACTAAGGGTACTCAACATAGATCCGCATCACCAATAGAAGAAAGGTCTCATACCTGTTTCTACTCCTCAGGGAGAAATCATGTGGGTTCATCCCGACCTGGTGGAAAGCCAACAATGGACTACTTTTACCAACAGAAAGTCCAAAGGCAAAGCAAAAGGCTCACCTTGTAATGTGGCGTGTGCTTCTTCCTGGGAGACAGAGACTGATCTCCCCTCACTAACCGACTCGGAGGAGGAGATGATCGTCCTTACTGCAAAGCTCAATATACCGCTCATGGCTGAAACTCGTTCGGGTCAGTCGTACTTGAAGAAGTACGACGAGATGGTGGAAAGTTCTCCTAAACCCATCCCCGAGACAACTAAGACATCCACGAAGCAACCCGTGAAGAAGCAAAAGGAGATTCAATATGCTAAGGCCCTTCCAAAGGACAAAGCAGAGGGATCTTCAGCACCTTACCACTTTGATGTCTTGGCTGAACTGGCCAACATCCCGGCTAGGATCCTTTACGAGCTCCTGAGACTATCAAAGTCAACAAGAGAACCTCTGAGATAAGTTTTAGCTGATGTTGAGGTCTTCATGGCCCGGATTCCACCTACACCATTGGAAGAAAATGAAGAAGACTGCCTCGATTCCTCTCAACATGCCCCCTACATCATCTTCACGCCAGATGACATGCAGGTCAAAGGAAAACATGATAGGTCCCTGTACTTCACAAGGTATATTGGATCGCCTGAAGTGAGCTGCATACGGGTAGATTTAGGATCCGCGTTGAGCATTATGCCTCACCGGGTCATGCAGCACTTGGGGATCCCCACTCACCGATAAAGCGCCACCCAAATCACTATTTATAGTTTCAATGCCAATGATACGCGCCCAATAGGGAAGATCAAACTCAAATGTCAGATTGGAGACCTATGATCTGAAGTGACGTGCTATGTTATTGACACTGACACTTCATATAATTTGCTGCTGAGACGACCGTGGATTCATCGCAACTCCATCGTCCCCTCTACTCTCCATCAAATCATGAAATATGTTGACGGAGATGGAAAAGTCAGAACACTAATTGCCGAAAGGCATCTGTTCAAGGGGTAAGAGAACTACTTCACAGACTCTCTCCTATACAAAGATTCTCTGGAGATGAACAAAGGTTCCCAGCCAGAGAAACCCGACTCTGGTGATGATGCTGACATTAAATCAGAGGCAGATGAAGAATGTCTTTAGGAGCTGAACCTACTTTTAATGAGCATTAATAAGCTCGATGTCAATAACCCCGCCAATGATGTAGGCGAGTGGTATATTAATGAAAGAGTTATATTTGGCTTACTTTTCTGTGTTCGCTTCTGATTCTGTGCCATCAGATACTAGTACCGATGTAGGTGATGACCCCTAGTCGGCAATAGATGCTCTGACATCATTGCATGTACTGGTAAGGTCATTCCTCACAGAATATCAAGACATCGTGATGCACAAGGATCGTTATTCATGGTCCCAGCAAGATGCAAAGGCCAAAGAACAATCCTTTTCGGAAGAGTCGAGTCCAAATCAATGAGTCGCGAAGACTCTAAAAGCGAGGATGAATCTCCTCAATTCTCTCATTATGAGCCAAATGTATTCAGAATGATAGAGAACATAGGGTACGACCTAACAAGTGGTCCAAGCTTGAACTTTTGCAAAGGAAGGAGAACACTGCTTCGATCCTTCATTCCAAAAGGGAAAGTCCTTGAGCATTATCATCGAACTGGCAGGGGGTTGGGCTATGTGTCAACTCCAATCTTGTCGGTCTCTAAGTCTAAAGAGACAATATATCAAGATCGCTCATCTGGCACGTCATTGTGGGAGTCAGACATCAGTATCGGCAGCATCTTCAAAGAACTTTTCAGTAAACATGATTTCAACAAGCCACCTAGAAGATGGAGATGAAGAAATGATCCAGTCGGATACTAATCCTTGGATCAAATAGCTAAACACTCTCTGAGATATTCGCTTTGAACAACATGAACCACCCACAGAGGATAAGGTCACTCAGATCAATCTGGGAGATGAGGCTAACCCTAAGCCCATCTTTATAAGTAGAAGCTTATCACCCTCCTAGAGGGAAGATCTAATATCTCTTGTGCGGAAGTATATAGATATTTTTGCTTGGAATTATGAGGATATGCCTGGGCTTGATCCTCAAGTGGCTATGCATCGCCTCAACATCATTCCTGATGTGAAACCTATCAAACAACAGCAGTGATGTTTCCGTCCAGAAATAATAGAAGCAATCCAGTCAGAAGTCAAGAAGCTTATAGACTCTAGTTTTATCAGGGAGGAACAACACCCTGATTGGGTAGCTAATATCATCCCTATTACCTAGAAAAATGGGAAGATCCGGGTTTGCATTGATTTTCGCGATCTGATTGAGTTACGACCTGCACACAAACACAGAATTTTAGAACTTTAAAATAGAGATGTGCAAATGCTTAATTCTACCGCGATAGCAAGCGGCTATGCGGGTCGTGATCCACAAGGAGGGACTAGCGATGGAAGCTTTTCTAGCAAGTTCTCTTTTATGCTACCATTAATGGTTAAAGTTCTTCTTTAGTTTCTTAAAAGGAAAATAAAAATAAATTACAATGAAGTTAGGCAGAAAGTGAGAGATTGGGAAGATGGAGAAACCAGAATTGGATATGTACAAAGAAATGGAAAAGGAGTGATAAAAGACGTGGGTGTTGTTTGTGTTTGTGATCTAAACTAAAGAAATAAAAGAAAAGAAAGAAAAGATTAAAGAAATACTTACCTCCTTTGGTTGATGACTTACCTGGAACCCTTGCATGTTCTACCCTACTTCGGAGGCGTTCAACGCATAAGCCATAAGATCGAGCTCAGTCCCCATTCGCATTACATCATCAAGACAAGTAAGAATGAAATGATACGGAGTCTTGAGGAGGAGAACATCATCATGAAATATCGTTGGCACTCACACAAACATGGCTATACTGATGCTTCTATATTCACTTGGATACTCATCAAAACCAAAAGAGGAAAAGTAGAAAGAAGAAGAAAACAAAAGTAAAGAAGAATATAAAAAAAAATTACCTTTTATTGCTTGCAGAAACGATGGAAGAAAGGAGGAGGGTACATCGGTGTCACTCTCAACATAAGCCTCTCTCTCTTACTTACATGAATCTCAATCTAACCTAAGCTTACATAGAAATTAAAATTATATAAAAAGAAAACAAAAACCTATACTACAAAGAACGAAAAACTGGACTAACTCCTATCTCTGCATGGTCGTCCCCATTTACAGTGAAATACCCTGCCTTTTATAGGCAAAAACCCAGAGGGGGGAGGCGTGAGGAGATAGGAGGAGCAAACGCTTCCCCAACTGAAATGATGAGACCGCGAAAACGCGGGTTTGGCCGCGTTTCTGCGGCTTGGCTGTGGCCAGGTGGCCACAGCCGGAGGGTGGTACCTCCTGGATTCACGTTTTGGCGTTATCTTCAACTTGATTTCTCATTTTAGCTCTTGGATTTGAAAAAACGATCTTTTATTATTGGCTTTAACCACTTGATTTGGGAAGATCCATTTCAACCGGTTTTCAACCTCTCTGATTTGCCAAGATCTGCCCTAATTCCCTGATTTTGAATTTATTCTGAATTAAATCAGAATTTGGTGGGCTTTTTGGGCTCGTTTCTCTTCCCTCTTGTTTAGTACTAGGCCTGCAAATAAATTAAACAATAATTAGAAAAAGCGGAGTTTATTCTGTAATAGATATGATAATATGATAATAAATATGCAATATTAGCGACCGATCACACCCCCATACCTATCTTTTGCTCGTTCTCGAGCAAAACAACTATACTAAAGATTATTAGACCACTTTCGCAGGTCACGCGATTGCACTGAGCATGTGCAACAAGCCGTTAAACCTCTAGGTTTCCCCTAGAGGACGAGTTTTGTCTCGTAAGGATTTTCAGTGGATTACACCCACAAAATTCATAAAGAAAAAGAAACAAAGAGTTAGTATTTTCGAAAAGTATTTTGAAAGAGAAAAATATTTGAAATATAATTGTAAGATTTAAGTAATCTATAAGTTATAGGAAAACTGAATTTTTCATTCCTAAACTTAGTCTCTATTCAAAAATTTGTTATCAATCAAAGTAAGGAGTCAAATTGTACTTCTCATCTAGTCTATTAATTTACCCTAAGTCATATGCACCTTGTGACAGTGAAAATTTTGACTAAGGGTTCTTTAACTCTAACTCTTATGCCTTATATATATATATATATATATATATATATATATATATATATATATATATATATATATATATATATATATATATATATTGGTGGTATTATTCCTTAGTTCTATTAGGCTTTCTAATCTGCTCATGTAATGAGCCTTTAATCGATGACTCCCAAACCAAACGGTCTTAGGGCACCGGGTGAGAAAACACCCCAAGGACTTAAGGACTCGAGCAAACAAAGCCACAACACTAAGGATTTATTATATGAGCCACTTTTAGGCGTGAATACTTATGCTTTATTAGGCACAAATACCTAGCTTAATCAGAGAATTTTTTATATATGTATTTTTTTCTCAAACTTATCTAATCATCTTTCACATAAATACCAAGGCTTACTTAGGCCAAAGCACCTAGCTAATCAATAATTAGATTTGTTCATCTTTCATAGATATTTTTTTCTTTTTTTAATAAAAAGAAAAACCTAAGTTATGTTAGAACCCTCCCCCGCACCTATCTCATGCATTGTCCTCAATGTATGAATTAATGTATAGATGCATGAAAAAGAAGAAAGGGAAGGAAAATGTTATCTTAAGATGGTGGTTCCAGTGGTGGTCTGATTGGTCCACGAAATGTGGCCCAATCGAATTTTCGTGGAGTTCGGAGGAATCCACCAGAAATCTCTTTTATATAACCTACTAAAATAATGTATATATGAACGTTTTTTATTAAAAATTTAACCCCATCTAATTTTCAAATTCCATAATTAATTTCGGAGTCAATTTTGTCAACCACCTTGTCCCAAAATGGAGTGCGAAAAGATAGAATGATTGACTTAGACTCAGGAAGTACTGGAACTAATACCGACTCAGGAAAGTGACTTAAGTCAACTAAAGGTTCAGGAGTCGAGATTGGCTCAGGAAGCGGGTCCAAATCAAGAAGTTGAAACTCAAGTCCATATTTAGTTTTTCACAATAAATGTGACTTAATATTGGTGATTCAAGTTCAAGAATGACAGGTATGGGATTCAAAACTGACTCTAAAATATTACTCAAGTGGGGTAACAAAGCAGGATTCAATATTAATTCGAAAATTTGAACTGGATCACAAATTTGAGAATCTAGATCACATTTCTCATTGAGTTCAATTTCATAAAAATGAGAACTTGCCAATTTGTCAATAGGACTTTCAAAAGTGTGAAACTGGTCAAGTTCAATATGATGATCATCAAAGATGGGTGATTCAATTTCATGATGAGTTGGCACAGGATCCAATGTTGACTCGGGAAAAAGATTGAAATCAGGTGAAGACACCGGAGTCATTATTGAATTAGGAAGTAGAATTAAATCACTAAGTTGAGGTTCAGGATCATAATCATTCTCAAGTTCTATTTCAGGAAAGGAATAACTTGCCAAACTGTCAATATCATTTTCAAAATTTGGAGTTTGGGCAAGTTCAAATGATTGTGCTGAAATGGAACCTTGTTTTTCAAAACAACATGACTCTTCAGCTCTAACAGAATGGTTAATGACATCAGAACTGGCCAAACGGTGAGAACGTAGAGTTTGGACCATCATATCTATGTCATGATTACGAGCGTTTTGAGCCTGAGTCATGGCTTCAAGCATCTTTTCATAGTTGATAGGTTCCTCGTTTTGTTGCTATTGGTCTTGAAAAGATAAAGTGTTGTTTTGGAATTGGTGGTAAAATTGTGAGTCCATCAGATTTTGTGATTGTTGTTTGGACTCACGCATACTCATTTTCAAAATTGATGGTTTTCTATTTTGGACTGGTGAAACTGAGTATGAATCTTGAAAATATTGTGGACAAAGTGGATAAGGAGGACGAGTTGGTTGAAAATTAGACTCGGGGAAGTTGAATCCCCGTTGACTCTGTGAAGAGATGAAATTATTCTGGAAACTCTGATAACTACGGTGAAGAGTTAAAATTATTCTGGAAACTATGGTTATAAGATTGGGGGCATGGGTTATATTGATTCAGATAAGACCAATCCGGCACACTAGGTTGGTTAAAGTTATGATATGCCGGGTTGGTAATATCCGAAAAAGAGGTTTGGGTGTAATATGGATTACCATTAAAATTGAAAAAATTATTGTTATAAGCCATATCACACAATAAA
This sequence comes from Agave tequilana, assembly GCA_038442645.1. Taxonomy (NCBI): domain Eukaryota; kingdom Viridiplantae; phylum Streptophyta; class Magnoliopsida; order Asparagales; family Asparagaceae; genus Agave; species Agave tequilana. The sequence goes on from JAVJIF010015160.1 coordinate 39,771, forward strand.
TGTTAAACACAAACAAAGAAAACAACAAATAAGCAAATAAAAAAGAAAAAAATTCTAACCTAAGTTAGGGTAAACCTATGACCTAGACGACTCCTAACTGGTTAGACTGTCCACGAGAAGTATAATGCAGACTTTGACCACAAGTTAATCAGCCAGGTCAGGGCAAGATTGGTGGGAGGTTGTCCGTCAAAGACGTTCCTTAATTAAGTAACCACCAACCTTCGGGCTTTCGGCCCTTAATTCCCTTCCTAGACACTGATTTGGCAGGAGTCAAATTCCAACACTTTTCCCCTTGAGATAATCTCCTAATTGAGTCCGAGATGTCCCTAGGGCCAACGTCTACTCATTTATAATTAAGCTTGGGTTAGTGAGTGGGGAGATTGTTTGTGGGCTAAGGAAGGGTAATGACTTCCCGACCTTATCTTGTTTATAGGACAAGCCTTTAATTCAATTTAGTGCAGTGTACAAGTATATAGAAAAAAGTAACACTCAAGCAATATTTCATATAAGAATGAACCTTATACTAAATGCTACGCACACATACCTTGGCTCCAGCACTCTTCAACAGTAAATAGAAAATGTAATGAAATAGACACGTGCCTAAATGCAAAGTCTAAATCATTTTTTTAATATTTACAATCAACTTTTTATTGTTGTGTTAGAAATATATATACAGTGAGTCAAATAAGAAAATAAATGCTACAGATATTTAAATTACGCAATTCAGCCAACCTGTAGAAAATACAAGTTAGTAGTTCACTCAGTTTGCCACAGGACTGTAGCAAATCTGAGGGCTTCTTGGCTCTGCTTTCTCAAGTAGAGTCCAAGGCCACTTATGTGTCCACTGCAGCAAGAATTCCTTATTGTTAAATCTGTACTAAAAAACAAAGAAGAAAGTTAACAAAAAATGTAAACTTTAAAGAGAATTACTTATCGTCCCTCCCTGGCAACGGCGCCAAAATTTTGATTGAGTTACGACCTGCACACAAATATAGAATTTTAGAACTTTAAAATAGAGATGTGTAAGTGCTCAATTCTACCGCGATAGCAAGTGGCTATGCGGGTCGTGATCCACAAGGAAGGACTACCGATGGAAACTTTTCTGACAAGTTCTCTTTTATGCTACCATTAATGGTTAAAGTTCTTCTTTAGTTTCTTAAAAAGAAAATAAAAATAAATTACAATGAAGTTAGGCAGAAACTGAGAGATTGGGGAGATGGAGAAACCAGAATTGGATATGTACAAAGAAATGGAAAAGGAGTGATAAAAGAAGTAGGTGTTGTTGGTGTTGGTGATCTAAACTAAAGAAATAAAAGAAAAGAAATAAAAGATTAAAGAAATACTTACCTCCTTTGGTTGATGACTTACTTGGAACCCTTACATGTTCTACCTTACTTCGGAGGCGTTCAACGCATAAGCCATAAGATCGAGCTCAGTCCCCATTCGCATTACATCATCAAGACGAACAAGAATGAAATGATACGGAGTCTTGAGGAGGAGAACATTATCATGAAATATCATTGACACTCACACAAACATGGCTATATTGATGCTTCTATATTCACTTGGATACTCATCAAAACCAAAAGAGAAAAAGTAAAAAGAAGAAGAAGAAAACAAAAGTAAAGACAAATATAAAAAAAAAATTACCTTTTATTGCTTGCAGAAATGATGGAAGAAAGGAGGAGGGTACATCGGTGTCACTCTCAACATAAACCTCTTTCTCTTACTTACATGAATCTCAATCTAACCTAAGCTTACATAGAAATTAAAATTACATAAATAGAAAACAAAAACCTACACTACAAAGAATGAAAAACTGGACTAACTCCTATCTCTGCATAGTCGTCCCAATTTACAGTGAAATGCCCTGCCTTTTATAGGCAAAAACCCAGATGGGGGAGGCGTGAGGAGATAGGGGGAGCAAACGCTCCCCCAATTGAAATGATAAGACCGCAAAAACATGGATTTGGCCGCGTTTCTGCGGCCTGGCTGTGGCCAGGTAGCCACAGCCTGGGGGTGGTACCTCCTGGATTCACGTTTTGGCTTTATCTTCAACTGGATTTCTCATTTCAGCTCTTGGATTTGACGAAATGATCTTTGATTGTTGGCTTTAATCACTTGATTTGGGAAGATCCATTTCAACCAGTTTTCAACCTCTCTGATTTGCTAAGATCTGCCATGAGTCCCTGGTTACGAATTTATTCTGAATTAAATCAGAATTTGGTGGGCTTTTTGGGCTCGTTTCTCTTCCCTCTTCTTTAGTACTGGGCCTGCAAATAAATTAAACAATAATTAGAAAAAGCAGAGTTTATTTTATAATAGATATGAGAATATGATAATAAATATGCAATATTAGCGACCGATCACGATCTAAATGAGGCTTGTCCTAAAGATGAATTCTCCCTTCCAATCACAGATGTCATGATCGACAACACGTGTGGGTTTGAACAGATGTCCTTCATGGATGGATTCTCCAGATATAATTAAATCAAGATGTACCCTGATGATGAAAAGCATACATCTTTCAGAACACCATTGGGCGTGTGTTGTTGTCACGCCCCGCTTCCCAAAATACGCAAGAGCAGAGACGCGACGAGAGTCGGCGACGCATATACGCAAGGGAAATACCTCACGTATATGCGCTAAGCCTTAAGTAACCCAAAATAAGCTATATATCCTAACTATAATGAATCATGATTACTGTAATATCACATATAAGCATCCACGCATGATACCATATGAATATAGAACTGGAATAACAACTGAATCTGATATATCAAGAATAAGAAAATAACAGAAAGGAAAGAGAGATGAGAATACCAGAATCAGATAGGGAGAAGCTCCATCTCCTCGCAATATGTATGGGCTCATCCAACACCTAAACAATAGAAACAAAGCATCCAATCTCTGGACGTACGAATCCAGGGTCGTCAGAAAGTGACCTGGTGAGTGTGTGTGTAAAGAGGAGTGCTCGTGCATATAAACAATATGCACAGAATAATAATAAGATAAACTGCAAGTAGAAGATAACTAAAATATCATGATAAATAGCTGAATTGAAGGATAACGGAATAACAACATGTATGAAGATAAAAAGGCAACTATTACAACTGTAAACTGTCAAGATGTGTAACCTAGCATATGTCACTAATCTGGTTGGTTATCATTAACCTAACTAATGTAGTACTTAGCTGTGTCCCCCACTAGAGCCGTTTTCCCACATATCAAATAAGGTTATCGTTATTGTAACTGCCTGCTAATGTAGTGCATGTATTTTGGAAGGGTACCGTACATGCCCGGTACCACGATCTAACACCCCTGGAGCTGAACCAGGACAAGCCGCAAGGCTCTAATATCTGAAGATCACAGCCCCACACGAAAAGACAACTAGCGTGGTGCCGTAATCCGGGCATATCCCTGACAACTGACAACTGAATAACTAGATAGCCAGCACTATCTTGGTTCCCTATGGTTGGAACCCACAACTCGGTATCATAATAAGTTCTTCCAAAATACACGACATGCATCATCAGGCAATTACTCCTGTTCCCCGGGTTATGATGTCTTTTATTAACAAGCAATAAATGTGATTTAATATGTAATAGTAACTAATATCTCCAACAACTAACGATGTTAATACTAGCTGATAATCTGATAACTGGTATCTGACAACTGAGTAGCTGACAACTACTATCTGACATCTGAAATAGGATACTGGAGATATAGCAACTAACACAATGGTGTCACTAACAACTGGCAACTGATACAGATACCTACCAACTCTTGTAAACTCTGAACACATCATATGATCACCAACAAATAGTCTCACCAATAACTGATAAATTGATGACTGCTATCTGATAACTCTAAAGTATAAGATCACCGATATCGACTAGGTCACTATCACAATAACTCAATCTCTATATGACTAAACATGAAGCACATAGTGTATCCTCGAGATCAACAAGTCAACACATACCGAATTCATAACGAAGTAAGGCAATCATCCTCAAATAATATATGGCCTGGAATATCTACTTCTGATACTCAAAATCAACAAAAATCATTTAAATAAATCGCAAATACTTACAACTATAAATCCAGCTACGTCAATCTCATCTTAATGCAGATCAGCCTTCGTTATAAAGAACGTAAATCCAAGATCAACTCTGACTCAAGATCTATCCAAATCACGGTCCAACTTTCCTCGCAACTATCTCCGAATCCAGAATAATAAACAACTAGTAAGAGCGAATAAGAATACTAATATTTAATATAAATAACATAAATCTCAGTTCAACCCAAACTCCAACTAAGTCCATATACCGATCCAAGCATCGAGTAGTCCAATCTCTTAGTAAAGTAGCATCATAACAAGTCTGTCATCAATACCCGAATGAATCATCGACTAAGTTGTTAAGAATAACAAATCTATGAAGTACTCTACATGAAACATGTCATCTGTCCTCAAATATGAACTGGGCCAACTAGCTAGTGGATCAATCGTGTCACTGTCTAAGGTATATCAAAACTAGGCCTAAGCCAAAAGCAACAAACTACCAACACATGAAATGATACTGATACAAGCTCATATCAACTACGTAATTAAAGTGAACAACCACAGATGTCTCATGAAGTAATACAAGTAATCAAACAAGGAAAATATAACAGAAAGTCACATGAAATGATAAGTGTAACATGTAAACGCACACTGGCAACGGTAAATAAGGAAATACATAAGAACGAACACTCACATGAAATGACGCGGTTTCGGAACCGAATCGCTATCTGGTCTTCACTGCACGAACCGGTACTGATTTATGGATCATCCCATGGATCAATCTTCGAATCGCCTATGTATCGGGTCCACAATGAACAAAATCTGAATCAGGTCCGGATCTCACCAAACGAATCTGAAACACTGCAACACACAACCAAACACATGAACTCACACAAACATATTCTCGTACACGTATACACTCCACAACATAGACGCATAAACATACGTGTACACCCACATATATACATATACAAGTATACACATATATATACATGCATGCATGCATGCATACACGTATATACACTTATATACATACATACATCTATACATGATCACCCTTAATATATATGTAAATATATATATACACACACACACACATCAACTCACGCACACACTCTTGCAACACACCCAATCACTATGTAAATTAATAACCCCAACATTTAACTACACTAACATGCATCCATCATGTAATATCTACAATAATAACCCAAACACCCATATAATAAACATAGGGTCCCAACTTAATTAAATACACATGCATAATAACATTCCTATGCATTCAAAATTATGAAGAGGGAGGGGGTGACAACTCACGGTGGAGGATGGCTGAGGGGTCGCCGGCGGCGTAAGCGGAGGAGATCGAGACCATCGGAGGTGATCCATGTACTCTGGGGACGACTCTGAGATAGTCGCGCTCACCGGTGGAGGGGAGTGGACTGCCAACAGGGGCTGCTGGTGGGGCTTTGCTGCTGCTGGCTGCCGCTGGAGTTGCTGTGGTGTTGCTGGCAGCCTGGTGAAGAGGTGGGGCGGCCATGGGAGTGCGGGGGTTACCGTGAGAGTGATTGTGCACTCGGGGGGAGGGGAGCTCGGGTGTGCGTTGGATGCATCGAAGGAGATGATGGCCAAGGAGGGGATGGCTCACGCAGGTGTAGAGAGCGGAAGGAGGTGCCCGAGCTCCGGCGGATCTCGACGCTGTCCGGGTTGACGTTGGCTCATCAGAGTTCGTCAGAGGGGGCTGGTGGCGCACATGAAGGAGGCTCAGCGGGGAGTTGAGTGGGCGCTTGCGGCTGGATTGTGGAGGAGCTCTGGGATGATTGGTGTAGGCAAGGAGGGGTGAGATGCCAGCCAAGTGGGTGTGGCCTGGGTGCTTGCACTGCTGTGCCGTGCTCATCGGAGAGGACCTCGAAGATAGCGGGGGCTTGGTTGTCGTGGAAGGGAGGAGATGACGGCTGATGTTATTAATGGGGAGGAGGATTAAGAGATTAGGTTAGGTTTAGTGTGGTGGTTTAAATAGGATTTTAGATTAATGGGTATTGGGTGTTGGGTTATAGGTATAGATTGGGTTTCGAGTCGGATTCACGGGTAAGGGTAATGGTAATGGGTATCAATAAATGGGGATATGGATTTAGATAATGGGTCTAAGATAAAAAGGGTAATGGGACAAGAGTATAGGATTAAAAGAATATGACTATTAATAATCTTAATATTAACAAGGTCAATAGTTAACCATAATATTAGTAACAACAATATGAATAACTTTACAAAATAATCATAATAATGAATAGTAAGATTAATAAACACTAACAATAATTAATAACAATATTAATAATTAGAATAACTATAGTAATAGTAATAATGATAATTAACAACATCATTAATAATACTAATATTAAAATAAATAAAATAATAGTAGCACTAAAATAATTAATAAACACTAACAATATATCTAATATTAACACTAATAGTAATAACAATAAATAATAATGGAGGAATAATAATAGTAATAACTACCAATAATAATATCAGTAAATAATAAGAATGATATTAGAAATAATATTAATAAGGAACTAATAATATAGATAAGAAATAATGTAATAATATATAAAGCCAAAATATTATTTACCATCTTAAAAATAATTTGTATATTTAATAATAATAATAACTATAAATCAAGTTAACAAATAATAATAAAATAACCATTAAGACAAAATAAATACTTAGAGAAATAAAATACCGTATTATTAACTAGGGATATTATATTCTACCCACCTTATAAAAATTTCGTCCACGAAATTCAATAGTGCAGGGAATGGTAAAAAGAATTCAAAATCAAAGAAGAAGACAAACATATTTCACATCGCTTCTCTACACATCATAAATCCACCACGCTTTCGCTGCGCTACTCTGATGTATGCTACCGGCTTCAGAAAAGAGTAACCAATCTCAAAAGGTAAAGTCAAGGAATAGATTCGAGAAGGAGAATGAAAAGCAAGATGAAAATTCGGATCACTCTAAAAAAAGAGTAAAAATCAAGGATATCAAAAGATCAAAGATAAGGATTTCCAAAGGAAGGACGGCCAATTCTAAATGGATTGAATATCATAATGGATAGTATATGTATATTGCAGTGTAACTATAACTCGTTTCAAGTTACTGGTAAGAACTCGGTCTCTCTTGCGAAACAAAAGCCAAAAATCAACATCGCAAGTCGAAAACCTAGGCTCTGATACCAAGAAACCCTATCATGCCCCCTTCCCAAATTGCGCTGGAGCAGAGACACGACGAGAGTCGGCGACGCATATACATAAGGAAAATACCTCACGTATACGCGCTAAGCCTTAAGTAACCTAAAACAAGCTATATATCCCAACTATAATGAATCATAATTACTGCAATATCACATATAAGTATCCACGCATGATATCATACGAATACAGAATTTGAATAACAACTAAATCTGATATATCGAGAATAACAAAATAACAGAAAGAAAAGAGAGATGAGCATACCAGAATCAGATAGGGAGAAGCTCCAGCTCCTCGCAATATGTATGGTCTCATCCAACACCTGAACAATAGAAACAAAGCGTCCAATCTCTGAATGTACGAATCCAGGGTCGTCAGAAAGCGATCTGGTGAGTGTGTGTGTGTGTGTAAAGAGGAGTGCTCGTGCATATAAACAATGTGCACAGAATAATAATAAGATAAGCTGCAGACAGAAGATAACTAAAATATCATGCTAAATAGCTGAACTGAAGGATAACTGAATAACAACATGTAGGAAGCTAAAAAGGTAACTATTACAACTGTAAGCTGTCAAGATGTGTAACCTAACATATGTCACTAATCTGGTTAGTTATCATTAACCTAACTAATGTAGTACTTAGCTGTGTCCCATACCAGAGCCATTTTTTCACATATAAAATAAGGTTATCGTTATTGTAACTTCCTGCTAATGTAGTGCATGTGTTTTGAAAGGGTATCGCGCATGCCCAGTACCACGGTCTAATACCCCTGACGCTGAACTAGGACAAGCCACAAGGCTCTAATATTTGAAGACCAAAGCCCCACACGAAAAGACAACTAGTGTGGCGCCGCAATCCGGGCATAGCCCTGACAACTAACAACTGAATAACTAGATAGCCAGTACTACCTTGGTTCTCCATGGTTAGAACCCACAACTCGGTACCATAATAAGTCCTTCCAAAATACACGACATGCATCATCAGGCAATTACCCCTGTTCCCCGGATTATGGTGTCTTTGATTAACAAGTAATAAATGTGATTTAATATGTAATAGTAATTAATACCTCCAACAACTAACGATGTTAATACTTGCTGATAATCTGACAACAGACAACTGATATCTGAGAACTGAGTAGCTGACAACTACTATCTGACATCTGAAGGATATTAGAGATATAGCCACTAACACAATGGTATCACTAATAACTGGTAACTGATACAGATACCTACCAACTCCTATAAACTTTGAACACATCATATGCACCAACAAATAGTCTCACCAATAACTGATAAAGTGATGACTGCTATCTGATAACTCTGAAGTACAAGATCACCGATATCGACTAGGTCACTATCATAATAACTCAATCTCTATATAGCTAAACATGAAGCACATAGTGTATCCTCGAGATCAACAAGTCAACACATACCGAAATCATAACGAAATAAGAGAATCATCCTCAAACAATATATGGTCTAGAATATCTACTTCTGAAACTCAAAATCAACAAAAATCGCCTAAATAAATCCCAAATACTCACAACTATAAATCCAGCTACGTCAATCCCATATTAATGCAGATCAGGCTTCGTTATAAAGAACGTAAATCCCAGATCAACTCTGACTCAAGATTAATCCAAATCACGGTCCAACTTTCCTCGCAACTATCTCCGAATCCAGAATAATAAACAACTAGTAAGAGCTAACAAGAATACTAATATCTAATATAAATAACATAAATCCTAGTTCAAGCCAAACTCCAACTAAGTCCATATACTGATCCAAGCATAAAGTAGTCCAATCTCTTAGTAAAGTAGGATCATAACAAGTCCGTCATTAATACTCAAATGAATCATCAACTAAGTTGTTACCAAATGAAAGAATAACAAATCTAAGAAGTACTCTACATGAAACATGTCATCTGTCCTTAAATATGAACTGGGCCAACTAACTAATGGATCAATCGTGTCACTAAGATATATCAAAACTAGGCCTAAGCCAAAATCAACAAACTACCTTCACATGAAATGACACTGATACAAGCACATATCAACTACGTAATTAAAGTGAACAATCACAGATGTTTCATGAAGTAATACAAGTAATCAAACTGGTAAAATATAACAGAAAGTCAAATGAAATGATAAGTGTGACATGTAAACACACACCGATAACGGTAGATAAGGAAATATATAAGAACGAACACTCACATGAAATGACACGGTTTCAGAACCGAATCGCCATCTGGTCTTCACTGCATGAACCGGTACTGATCTACGGATCATCCCATTGATCGGTCTTCGAATCGCCTATGTATCAGGTCCATAATGAGCACGAATCCGAATCGGGTCCGGATCTCACCAAACGATCCGAAACACTGCAACACGCAACCAAACACATGACCTCACACAAACATACTCTCGTACATGTATACACTCCACAACATACACGCATAAACGTACGTGTACACCAACATATATACGTATACAAGTATACACATATATATACATACATGCATGCATGCATACACGTATATACACTTATATACATACATACATCTATACATGATCACTCTTAATATATATGTAAATATATATACACACACACACACACACATCAACTCACGCACACACTCTTGCAACACACCCAATCACTATGTAAATTAAAAACCTCAACATTTAACTACACACACATGCATCCATCATGTAATATCTACAATAATAACCCAAACATATAATAAACATAGGGTCCCAACTTAATTAAATACACATGCATAATAACATTCCTATGCATTCAAAACTGTAAAGAGGGAGGGGGTGACAACTCACGATGGAGGATGGCTGTGAAAGTACACCTAGAGGGGGGTGAATAGGTGTAAGGCTAATCTATGACAAATAATGCGGAAATTAAAAACTAAATGCAACACGCTTAGTGTAACCAAAGAGTAGCCGAATTTCCGGTGAAGGGCTCTGGACTAACTCCTCTTGATTCCTCTGAATAAGAGTTGAGGTGCTATATGAAGCTCTCTTGTTTTAACACAAGTATGGCACACAAACGACAATACCAAGCATATAAGTATGAATGTACAATATGAATTATGCAAGGTACAAAATAAGAGAGAGTTAGAGAAAGTGGATAAAACGCAAACACAAGGATATGTTTCAAGGTTCGAGCACCCAGCTCTACGTCCCCGCCTTCACATAGAAGGATTTCCACTAACTCGTCCACACAGGACTTCCCACACAGGGAACCTCCACTGAGGATTTGGGCAAATACAATTTGGGAGTACACAACTCCTCTCTCTCAAATACAACCTCTCACTAGAGGCAAGGCACAACACAAATCACCTCTACACTTAGAGGGATGGGCACTTAGCCAAAACAAATATCAACCTCATAAGGCTCAAAGCCACAACTCAACAATCACCTCACACTTGAGGGATTCTAACACAACCTCCACAATCACCTCTCACTAGAGGGATATCAACACAATCACCTCTCACTAGAGGGATATCACAAATAAAGGAGGGTTTACAACTTGGTGGTCTCTCTCAACCACAAAGAAATTCTTTCTCACAAAAACAAGATCCTAATAGATAGGATAGATATGATAGCTCAAGTGTGAGAATATAAAGAGTTTTGAAAACAAAACACAAAGAAAAATACTTGAGAAAATAACTAGAATAAGATTGAAATGAAGATCAAAACCAATATCCCAAATATCCTATTTTTCTTTGATTTTTCCAACCCTTTAAAAATAAATAAAGATGAAATCTTTAAACCCAAAACTCTTTTAAAACTTGCTGTTAAAAAACTTAAGAAGATGGGAATTTTTGCTCTTGAAAAACTTGTTTGAAACTAGCCAAAAGATGGGGTATACATAGTTCCAAAACAAATCTGCCCATTGGCAGCTGGAAAGGGCAGTTTTGCCCTTCCGGTCGACCGCCCAGTCGACCGGCCCAACGGTAAGATTTCTGACCGTTGTGCTTCCGGTCGACCACCCAGTCGACCAGGACTGGATACAGAGAGCAGCAGCTCTCTGTCGGTCGACCGGTCCGGTCGACCGGGGCCATTTCCAGAGAGCAGAGCTCTCTGGCGGTCGACCGATCCGGTCGACCGGCCCACCAGCCTAGGTGCGTGCATGTCCTGTGCACGTCGGTCGACCGGACCGGTCGACCGGTAGACAGCCAGTCCAGCCATTATAGGATTTAAAAACTTAGCTTTTATCTTTAATTAAATCCCATAAAATCACATAAATTCCAAAAAAATAGTTCTTATTAGATCTTTGAAATAAAATATGTGTGACAAAAATTTGACACATATTACAAACTAATTGAACCATTTTTGTGAGATTGAAAATTTGCCTTAAACCAAAATCCGTATTTTCAAAACTTGGATTTTTGAAACGGAAATCTGATATTTCCGAAACACATGTAAATATAAAAACATGATATTGAAACAACTTTGAAGCATATTGTATATGGATAGAATCCAATATACATGAAAGATATTATATCTATGTTTTTGACATGAAAACCAAGATCGGTTAAACCGAAAAATCAAAGTATGAAACTTTAAACTTGTGTGTGTATTGTGAACTTGAGCAAGCAACACTATCTAATCTTTACAATGATCTAAACAAAATCTTAAACTAAACAAACCGATGTCTTCTTGTAGAACTCCGTCTCCAAGTCGACTCGATCCAAACGTGATCCACCAAGCTTGACTCCAACCATGTGCTACATGTGAACCTGACGCTCGAGCTCTTGAATCAATATGTGAAAGCTCCAAAACACCTTTGTTGAAGCTAATCACCTACTAATATCTTGATCAAATATATGAAATTAAATATCACAAGATTATTAGTAAACTATAACTATATGAGTTAATCATCATCAAAACTAGAGTGAAGGGCCCCTAGGCCAACAGGCTGCGGGGTCGCCGGCGGCGCACGCGGAGGAGATCGAGACCGCCGGAGGTGATCCACGTACTCCGTGGAAGGCTTCGAGATAGTCGCGCTCGCCGGCGGAAGGGAGCGGACTGCCAACAGGGGCTGCTGGTAGGTCTTTGCTGCTGCTGGTGGGGCTTTGCTGCTACTGGCTGCCGCTGGAGTTGCTGTGGTGTTGCTGGCGGCCTGGTGAAGAGGTGGGGCGACCAGGGAGGGCGGGGGTTGCCGTGAGAGTGATTGTGCACTCAGTGGGAGGGGAGCTCGGGTGTGCGCCAGCTGCATCGAAGGAGATGATGGCCAAGGAGGGGATGGCTCACGCAGGTGTAGAGAAGGGAAGAAGGTGCCCGAGCTCCGGCGGATCTCGACGCTGTCCGGGCTGACGTTGGCTCATTGGAGCTCACCGGAGAGGGCTGGTGGCACACATGAGGGAGGCTCGGCTGGGGGAGTTGCGTGGGTGCTGGCAGCTGGATTGTGGAGGAGCTCCGACATGATTGGTGTGGGCAAGGAGGGTGAGATGCCAGCCAAGTGTGCGTGGCCTTGGTGCTTGCGCTGTTGTGCCATGCTCGCCAGAGAGGACCTCGAAGATAGCGGGGGCTTGGTTGCCGTGGAAGGGAGGAGATGACGGCTGATGTTATTAATAAAGAGGAGGAATGAGAGATTAGGTTAGGGTTAGTGTGGTGGTTTAAATAGGATTTTAGATTAATGGGTATTGGGTGTTGGGTTATGGGTATAGATTGGGTTTCGGGTAGGATTCATGGGTAAGGGTAATGGTAATGGGTATCGATAAATGGGGATATGGATTTAGATAATGGGTCTAAGATAAAAAGGGTAATGGGACAAGAGTATAGGATTAAAAGAATACAACTAATAATAATCTTAATATTAACATGGTCAATAGTTAGCCATAATATTAGTAACAACCATTTAATAACTTTACAAAATAATCATAATAATGAATAGTAAGATTAATAAACACTAATAACAATAATTAATAACAATATTAATAATTAGAATAACTATAGTAATAGTAATAATGATAATTAACAACATCACTAATAATACTAATATTAAATAAATAAAATAATAGTAGCACTAATAATAATTAAAAAACACTAACAATATAAATAATATTAACGTTAATAGTAATAAAAATAAATAATAATGGAGGAATAATAATAGTAATAACTACCACTAATAATATCAGTAAATTATAAGAATGATATTAGAAATAATACTAATAAGGAACTAAAAATACTGATAAGAAATAATGGTAATAATATATAAAGCCAGAATATTATTTACCATCTTAAAAATAATTTGTATATTTAATAATAATAATAACTATAAATCAAGTTAACAAATAATAATAAAATAACAAGTAAGACAAAATAAATACTTAGAGAAATAAAATACCATATTATTAATTAGGGATATTACAGTTGCTATATTGTAATGCACTTTGGATTAAAGAATGCGGGGGCAACGTACCAGAGAGTTATGAATGCAATTTTTCACGAGTATATATGCAAAACAGTGGAATGCTACGTCGACGACATTGCAGTAAAGAGCCATGCCAAAAGCGATCAGATAGCAGATCTGAAGACAGTATTCGATATCATGCAGGCGCATCAGTTGAAAATGAATCCCACCAAATCCAACCTAGGGGTAGCCCGCAGTAAATTTTTAGGGTTTGCTGTTACATCCAAAGGAATGCACCTCAACCTAGAGAAAGTCCGCGTTGTCCAGCGATGCAACCTCCAAGGAATCTAAGAGAACTTAGAAGATTGCAAGAACAATTAGCATACATTCGGAGGTTTATCTCCAATCTCTCAGGACAGTGCCAAACCTTCACCAAATTGATGAAGAAGGGTGTTTCATTAATTTGGGATGATGCTTGCCAACAAGCGTTCGAAGAAATCAAATGATACCTCATGCAATCACCTGTCCTTACAACTCTGGTATCGGAAAAACCTTTCCTGATATACGTACAAGTGATGGCCGTGATTCAGGCAGTCGATGAGGGCATATCTCCTTCCTATAAAAAAAAGTACCGGGGCCAATAAATTTTTAAGAAAGCAATTACGAGCTATGCCGGTGGCGGGAAGGGATCTAGTCGAATAAAGAAGGCAACATTCTTTAGGAGCTTTGCTAGCCCAGAATAATGATTAGAGACATGAGCAGGCAATCTACTATCTTAGTAGAACTATGATCGGAGCCGAACATCTGTACAATCTGATCGAAAAGAAATGTTTGGCGTTGGTATTCACCGTCCAGAAAATGCGACACTACTTGGTCGGCCAAACCATACACGTCATATTAAAAGTTACTCCTTTAAGATTACTTATGACAAGCGTGGGTATGTGTAGTATGATGAGCATCTGTAGTATGAACATGTTTCTTTGGAGTATGTTTCTCAGGAAACATTGCTTCTAACCTAGTTTTATCAAACTCACTTTTCTTTAACACATCTCCTAATGAGCTAATTTTATCTTTAAAATAGAACTCTCATTTTTATTAATTAAAAAAAATTTTGCTTTACATGAAATTTTATATGCATCTTTTTGTGTGGATAAGAGTGTGGAGGATAAATCATCTTTTTCTTTAGAAAGAATAACAATTTTATTTTGAAGAATTTCATTTTCTTTTTTCATTTTTAAATACTTCTTTTTAAGAAAATCATAGTTATTAGATAACTTTCAAAAGTCTCACTCAATTCATCCATTATTAATTCACAATCATCAAGGGAGGGTTCGGATGTTACTTTAGGTGTGTTATCATTAGCCAAGAAATACATGTGTGTTGTATCCACTTTTTCATCGGTTTCACTCTCTGAGTCCGACGTAGCTTTGAGAGCCCTTTTTTGTAGGGCTTCTTGGAGGTTGAAGGTTTACTTATGGTCTTCGGATAATCCGCAACCATGAGGCCCGGCTTCTGAAAATTGAGGCATATGACCTTCTTCTCTTCTTTCCCTTGCCATCTATTTTTATTGTTAAACTTGGTCTTGTTGTACATCCTCCTTACATTTTTTACTAAGACGAAGAATTCTTCATCATCCTCTTCTTTATCATCATCGTCAGAGATGATGGGAGTGGATTTGAAAGTGATCATCTCTTCTTTTGTGGTGCCATGTATTCCCTTGCTTTCTTCTCCATTTCATGGGTCTTAAGATTTCCTATAAAACCAATGAGATTCATCTTTTCTTTATCGTTTAACTACTTCAATGTAGTAGCTTTGACTTCCATGAGGGTGGAAGTGCATGAATGACTTTCCTTACTTTTAGATCATTGTCAATGGCATCACCTAAAGAAGCAAGATCATTAGTTATTTTAGTAAATCTTGTTACCATGTCATCAATGGTGCCATTATCATGCATGGTGAAATTTTAATGCTAGGAATGCATGAGATCAATTTTTGCTCTCTTGACTTTTGACGTTCCCTCGTGTGTGACTACTAGGTGTGTCCAAATCTCATAAGCGGATTTGCAATGGATGACCCTAACAATATCATCATCATTCAAAACTTAAAGTAAGGCATAGTGTGCCATAACATTTGCATCAAACTTCTTAATAGCAATGTCGGATCAAGTGTCTTCATCACAAATGGGTAAACTAAAGGGTTTAGTCATCGCTTTTGCAGCCCGACTTCCTAATGATTGCAAAAATACGGTCATCTTAACCTTCCATTTAGAAAAGTTAAGGCCATCAAACTTGGGAGGGGTCTTAATACCTTTGGCCGTTTTTACTATAGTGGATGAAAATGAAATTGTGAATGAGGTGATTAGGAAAATAGGATCTCTCTAAGGTGGTTAAACCAAAATCTAGAGACCAAGGCTCTGATACCAATTAAAATTCACCTAGAGGGAGGTGAATAGGTGTTTTGCTAATCAACTGCTATTTTAAAACTACTTGTGATGAATTATGCAAACGGCCACTCAAAATAAGAATTGAAGCTGAATTCCCCGTGAAGGGCTCTAGTGTTGGCCCAAAGGCCTTCCACTCTAGTTTTGATGATGATTAACTCATGTAGTTATGTTTACTAATAATCTTGTGTTGTTTAAGTTTCAGATCATTAACCAAGATATTAGTTGGTGATTAGCTTCAACAAGGAATTTAGAAGCTATTCATGATGATTTCGGTGCCAAAGGTTAAAGATCATACCTTTGCACGTGGTGGATCATGTTTGGGAGCCAAGCCGTCTTGAAGATGAAGATCGTCAAGAAGATTTAGGTATCCATAGTTTAGATAGTGTGTTTTAGATCCATATTGTAAAGCTTAGTATAGTTGATATGCTCAAGTGCACAAAACACACACATGTTTTGTGATTGACATTGGTTTTTCGGTTTTTAGTTTAACCGATATGTGTTTTCATGGATAATAGATCAAAATAAGTTTACTTTATTCTTATGTATATTAGATATGTTCTAAATATACAAACATGCTTTAAACTTGCTAGACAAACTTATTTTGACTATCTTATTCATGTATTGAAAAAATCAAGTTTGGTAAAATACAAGTTTTGTTTTTGATAAAATTTCCAAGACTCAAGAATGAATTGATATGATTGATATATGTCTTGAAATTTTTATCACTTGTTTGAATTTTGATATAAAATGATAAAAATATTTTTGGTGATTTTTTAGAAGTATTAAAAGATTTTTATAAAATATTTTTAACCCAGTTTTCAGGTCCAGGACTCAACCAGTCGACTAAGCTAGGTTATTAGTCGACTTGGCTGAAGTCTGGTCGACCGGGCCGGTCGACCGGAAGTGCAAAGATCTGTGCATGTTTGGAGTCCCTGAGACGGTCGACCGGGCCGGTCGACCGCGTCGAGAGCAGAGCTCTCTGTTTGTTTGGGTCGACCGGGCCGGTCGACCGCAGTTGCCCAACGGTCATATTCTGACCGTTGGCGGTCGACCGGGACGGTCGACCGCAGCCTGTCAGAGCTGCCAGCTCAGCTCTAACGGCTAGTTTCTGTTTTGGCCTATATAAAGCCCTTTCTCTTGGGTTTTTGGCTAAGGTTTTCAAGAAGAAAAATTTCAGTGTTTCTCTAGTGTTTAAATAAGTTTTCAAAATAGTTTTTGTGCTAAAAAGATTTAATCTTTATTGTTTTGGGTTTTTGGAAAATCAAAGAAAACTAGGTTTTAGGATTTTGATTTGATCTTTTATTTCTATCATATACAAGAGATTTCCCAAGTAGTTTTTCTTTGTTGCTTGTTTCCAAAAATACTTTGATTCCACACTTGAGCTTATCATCTATCCTAATCTATTTAGGATTTTGTTTTTGTGGAAAAAGAAAAGAGAAAAGAAAAGAGAAAGAAAAGAGAGATTGTTTGTTGTCTTGGAACCACTTGTTGTAAACCCTCCTTTATTTGTTGTATCCCTCTTTGGTAGAGGTTGATCGGAGTGGTATTGGTTTGGATCCCTCTTTGGTAGAGGTGATTGTGTTTGTATTGGCTACGGGCCTTATCCCTCTTCGGTAGAGGTGGATTGTGGTTGTATAGCCTCGGTGGCTTTGTAAGGTTGAGAGAGGAGTTCGGTACTCCTATAGTGGATTGGAAATCCTACACGGTGGTGTAGGCGGGGATGTAGAGCTAGGGGCTCGAACCTTGAAACATATCATTGTGTTTGCGTTTGATCCAATTTCTCTCAACTCTCTCTCTCATTTATTTGTGCTAAACATTATTCATATCATCATACCATATTGCTTGTGTTGAGCATTATTCATATTACCATATCATATCTATTTGCTTGTTGTGCCATGCATAATTCATATTGCTATATCTTGTATTTGCTTGGCTTGATTGTGTGTGTGCCTAACTTAAACTTAACCAACAAGAGGTTCACATAGCACCTCAACCCATTCAAGGGGAATCAAGAGGAGTTAGTCCAGAGCCCTTCACGGGGAATTCGGCTACACTTGTTATGTTGTATTAAGTTTGTGCAAGATTTGCATTAGCTTCCGCATTTAGCGCACTTAGTTTTACATTTAGTTCTAGATTAGCAATAACACCTATTCACCCCCCCTCTAGGTGTACCTTCAATTGGTATCAGAGCGGGTGCTCCTGATACTTAGGCTTAACATCCTAGGAGTGAGATCCATTTGTTTGCTAATCTTGTTTGCATTTGCTTGTTTGCACACATATAGTTTACCATGGCCTTCATGACCCCACCTATGTTTGACCCTTCCAACATTCATGTTTGGAAGATTAGGATGACTGTTTATTTACAAACCCTAGGTCATAAAGTTTACCTTGCCATTACCAAGGAATCCTTCCTTAGTGATAGCAATCATATAGGGGCCAATGCACAAGCCCTTGAGGCCATTAGAAGCACATTATCTAAAGATTATCTTTTACGTGTTTCTAACATTGATTCCGCCTTTGCAGTGTGGAACAAATTGACAACAACCACTACCTCCGAGCTTCAAGTACAAATCCAAGAAGAGGAATCTAGTGGAGAATCCGATTCACAATGCTTCATGGTCCAAGGGAATGACTCCCTTGAGGTACATTCGGAACCCCACCTAGATTGTGATGATAGTGCTAGTTCTTCATGTAATGAGAATATTGATCCCCATGCCTTGAATGAAGAACTATCTATTATTTGTGAAAAGTTAATTGAAAAATATAAGATTTTGAAAAAGAAAAGTCTAGAAATTGAAAAAGATAACAAGAGTTTGCATTCTAGACTTGATATTGTTTTGCAAGAGAAGGTTGAGGTCTATAATGAAAGGGATTCATTGAGATCTCAATTGGAACTTGCACTTAAAGAAAATGAATTTTTAAAATCTAAAAATGATTGCCATGCTATTTTGAAGAAGAATGAAAATTTGTCTACAAAAATTGATTTTGTTTTAAAAAAAAATGTTGCTTTGAAAAATAAGATTATTTCTATTTCAAATGATTTAAATGTTTGTTTAAAGAAAAATGAAGTTTTACAAAATAAGATTGATTCACATGTTTGTCATGCTAGTGTAGCTTCTTCATCTAGTCTACCTAATGCATGTACCTCTTCTTCTAGGATCAATGATGATATTTGTTTGTTAAAGAAGAGAGTAGATTGTTTGGGCTCCACTATGAGCCAATGTGCCATGAACCACACTCGTTTGGAATCCTTGGTTCGAAAGAAACAAGTTCCAACTTTTATGCATGCACACCCTCCTCGGCATACACATGCTCCTCACGGACACACCCATCTCCATATGTATGCTCATGTGTACACATGTACACATTGTGGACGTAAGGGCCACCTTGCTAAATTTTGCTTTGATAGATTACATACTCCTAATTTAGCAAAGAAATTTGTTTGGGTTAGAGAAGGGACTAACCCCCATGGACCCAACAAGATGTGGGTACCAAAGACCACCCCTCCTATTATTTTTGATGTAGGTGTGGGCTCTCACATGACGTGAGAGTAGAGGCACCTTGGAGTGGATGCGTTCCGTACTTAAAGCTTATCAAATGGATGCATCACTTTCAAGGGAAGATTTGGTGGAGAGGACCACCATGTTTTGGAGACAAGGGAAGTTGCCCTCTAGGTTTTGGTAACGATTCTCTAACTCCTTATTTATGTTTACATGCTTTCCATGATTATCTTTATTAGCATGTTTTGATGTTTAGTGATCATCATGAATATGCCATGTTAATTAGATTAGTGTTATACATATTAGTTGGTTGAAACACCCATGTTTTATATGGACTTATATTTTTGTGTTCTCACCTTGGTTAAACTAATTTGTATGACCTAGATCTAATGCACATGCATGTACATATTGATCATATATGATTTGTATTTCATATTTTTTTTGTTTATAGATTATTGTGAAAATACCATGTTTATTGAATCCTTGACATACATGTATAGTATTTGAGACACCCATGTTTAATATGGATTATTATTTTATGTTCTCATTTTTGATTAGCTATCATGTTTATCATAGGTTTAATAACATATGTATTTATATAATAATCATGTTTGAGTTTTATCATGATGATTTTATATTTGTTTTTGATGCTTCATGTTTTGATTACATGTTTAAGTGTTAGTTTTCATTAAGACTAGGATTTGTACTTGTACATATAGTGGCCCACAAATAAATCTATATACGTTTGGGCTTGAATGCTTATTTGAACCCATTAGATGTGCTAGTATAGTCTAGTTTTGATGATTCATACATTTTAAACTTGTATTCTCATTTTTGAGTTGTTTTATGATTGTCTGTTTCACTTCATGTATATGTTTGTATTGCCAAACTTTAAGATATACATGTATACCCCTTGAGTCATTTTCCTTTCATGCAAATCTATATATGGACTCAATTGTGTTTAGGGATATGTATGTATACTTACTGTGTTGACAATTCATACATATACCTTGAAATGAAACTTTTTTTGATGAAGATTTTTTCTTGATTTTGTGTATTTGTTTAACTTCATGTATATGTCTACTTTATCCAAATTATTAGATATACATGAATATCCTTTTGAGCCACGTGCCTTCATGCATATATCTTAGTGGACTCGTTGTGTTTGGATATGTATGTATACTTTAATTTGTATAAAACATACATATACCTTGAAGATTAAATAAGCTTCATGATTTTCATGATTTTTGAAGATTAAATAAGTTTTATTGATTTTCATGTTTTCTTGTTTCAAGGAATTATGAGCTTAATTAAAAATTTCATAATGCCATGTCACACATCACTTGTACACTCACCATTTTTAAAAAAAAATATTTCTCATGAGTATGTTTTCATGAGCATGAATGGACTTTATTGAATATTGAGTGTTTTCAAGTGCTATGAGATTTACATGTGTTTTATGAAAATAATTTTGTTTTATTCCTTGCTTGAAGGATTTCGTACTAGTTTATAAGATTTTCCATTTAACTAGTTACGGTATTCTACATTTTGGTAGAGCTTTTCAAACAAAACTTATTCTCAAACTTATTTTTGAAAACCCTGCCCTTTATGGGAGGTTGGATGGGAGTCCATGCCTTGTATGTTTATATTGAAAATCCTTTTAAACTTGTGCATGATTGGGTGGATTAGGTTATGAGTTATACACTTGAACTTATTGTTATGTCAATTGGTATCATTGAACTCTTTCAATTGGTATCATTTTGATCCTTTTTGTATACTCATATGTTTATTGTGTATGTATATTTTCAATTGGTATCATCTATTAGTGATTGGTACTCATTCTATTTCATACACATATACTTGTTTTATTTGTGCTTATTATATCCCTATATCTTTAAAGCACAAATCTTGTTTTTATGCTAGTGCTTGAGCTTCAACTTTACTTCAATTGATTTAGTTTTCAATTGGTATCTTATTACAAGCCTATGCATAGTTTTTGTTGGTATTTCATAAAGGGGGAGAAAATTCGATTTTCATATTTCAATTGGTATTGTATTCCCACTCCCTTACTTTATGATTGAAAAATTTCAAATTGGTATCATATGTTCAAAATGAAAATTATTTACTATTGGTATCAAAATGTCTTATGTTTTAAATTGGTAGCTAAAAATCTTGTTTAAAGAAAAACACAAAAGTTTTGATTGATTGATTTTTGTTTACCTTCAATTGGTAATTGTTTATCTAAAATTTTGTTTACTTTTAATTGGTATCAAGATGCTTCATTGACATATTTTTAATTGATATCATTTTTTTTAGTCACCCCTTATTGACCTTGTTTTTGTTTTTAGACAAAAAGGGGGAGAACATTATTTTATTGTTTTGATTGACAAAAAGGGGGAGAAAGATTTTTATCCCTCATTTTATTGTTTTGATTGTTTACCCCTTTGTTGATGATTGACAAAAAGGGGGAGAATTATTTGAGTGTTTAACATGCATAAAACAAATGAACATGTTCTAAACCACAAATTATTCTATGCATGATTGGTACATTTTTTATATACGCATACTTATGTTTTTGCATATATTATGTTTTATTGTTTTATTGATGTTTTATTGGTATCTAGAGCATCTAGTGTTGTTGTTAATGTTTTATTAATTTAATTGGTAATTAGAGCTTCTAGAATATGTTTTATGCATGTTGATGCATACTTGTTTATGTACATTCATTGCATATCTTTTGTTTACTTGTTTATGCATGAGTTAAGGGGGAGCTTCTTTGAAGCTTAACTTTAATCCATGCATATATAACTCCATGAGTTTTGTCATCATCAAAAGGGGGAGATTGTTGGCCCAAAGGCCTTCCACTCTAGTTTTGATGATGATTAACTCATGTAGTTATGTTTACTAATAATCTTGTGTTGTTTAAGTTTCAGATCATTAACCAAGATATTAGTTGGTGATTAGCTTCAACAAGGAATTTAGAAGCTATTCATGATGATTTCGGTGCCAAAGCTTAAAGATCATACCTTTGCACGCGGTGGATCATGTTTGGGAGCCAAGCCGTCTTGAAGATGAAGATCGTCAAGAAGACTTAGGTATCCATAGTTTAGATAGTGTGTTTTAGATCCATATTGTAAAGCTTAGTATAGTTGATATGCTCAAGTGCACAAAACACACACATGTTTTGTGATTGACATTGGTTTTTCGGTTTTTAGTTTAACCGATATGTGTTTTCATGGATAATAGATCAAAACAAGTTTACTTTATTCTTATGTATATTAGATATGTTCTAAATATACATACATGCTTTAAACTTGCTAGACAAACTTATTTTGACTATCTTATTCATGTATTGAAAAATCAAGTTTGGTAAAATACAAGTTTTGTTTTTGATAAAATTTCCAAGACTCAAGAATGAATTGATATGATTGATATATGTCTTGAAATTTTTATCACTTGTTTGAATTTTGATATAAAATGATAAAAATATTTTTGGTGATTTTTTAGAAGTATTAAAAGATTTTTATAAAATATTTTTAACCCAGTTTTCAGGTCCAGGACTCAACCAGTCGACTAAGCCAGGTTATTAGTCGACTTGGCTGAAGTCCGGTCGACAGGGCCGGTCGACCGGAAGTGCACAGATCTGTGCACGTTTGGAGTCCCTGAGACGGTCGACTGGGCCGGTCGACCGCGTCGAGAGCAGAGCTCTCTGTTTGTTTGGGTCGACCGGGCCGGTCGACCGCAGTTGCCCAACGGTCATATTCTGACCGTTGGCGGTCGACCGGGACGGTCGACCGCAGCCTGTCAGAGCTGCCAGCTCAGCTCTAACGGCTAGTTTCTGTTTTGGCCTATATAAAGCCCTTTCTCTTGGGTTTTTGGCTAAGGTTTTCAAGAAGAAAAATTTCAATGTCTCTCTAGTGTTTAAACAAGTTTTCAAAATAGTTTTTGTGCTAAAAAGATTTAATCTTTATTGTTTTGGGTTTTTGGAAAATCAAAGAAAACTAGGTTTTGGGATTTTGATTTGATCTTTTATTTCTATCATATACAAGAGATTTCCCAAGTAGTTTTTCTTTGCTGCTTGTTTCCAAAAACACTTTGATTCCACACTTGAGCTTATCATCTATCCTAATCTATTTAGGATTTTGTTTTTGTGGAAAAAGAAAAGAGAAAAGAAAAGAGAAAGAAAAGAGAGATTGTTTGTTGTCTTGGAACCACTTGTTGTAAACCCTCCTTTATTTGTTGTATCCCTCTTTGGTAGAGGTTGATCGGAGTGGTATTGGTTTGGATCCCTCTTTGGTAGAGGTGATTGTGTTTGTATTGGCTACGGGCCTTATCCCTCTTCGGTAGAGGTGGATTGTGGTTGTATAGCCTCGGTGGCTTTGTAAGGTTGAGAGAGGAGTTCGGTACTCCTATAGTGGATTGGAAATCCTACACGGTGGTGTAGGCGGGGATGTAGAGCTGGGGGCTCGAACCTCAAAACATATCATTGTGTTTGCGTTTGATCCAATTTCTCTCAACTCTCTCTCTCATTTATTTGTGCTAAGCATCATTCATATCATCATACCATATTTGCTTGTGTTCAGCATTATTCATATTGCCATATCATATCTATTTGCTTGTTGTGCCTTGCATAATTCATATTGCTATATCTTGTATTTGCTTGGCTTGATTGTGTGTGTGCCTAACTTAAACTTAACCAACAAGAGCTTCACATAGCACCTCAACCCATTCAAGGGGAATCAAGAGGAGTTAGTCCAGAGCCCTTCACGGGGAATTCGGCTACACTTGTTGTGTTGTATTAAGTTTGTGCAAGATTTGCATTAGCTTCCGCATTTAGCGCACTTAGTTTTACATTTAGTTCTAGATTAGCAATAACACCTATTCACCCCCCCTCTAGGTGTACCTTCATCTAGAACTTCTCTTCTTTGATTCCTCTAGATAATAAGTTGAGGTGCTTAATTGCCTCCTTGTTGAGATAAGTGTAGACCGATAATGAAAGTAATGGATGAAATGCAAGCAATGATATTACACAAGATGAACAACTACACAAGTATAAAAGTAGAAAGCAATAGAGAGCAAGACACAAGCAAACGCAAACGCAAAGGATTTGTTCCGAGGCTCGAGCAACCGCTCTATGTCAACGCCTTCACCACTATGCAGGATTTCACTATCCTCTGAGGGATCTTCCACAAAGGGACCTTACATAAAGGAATTACAATTTGGTCTACAAAAGACCAGAGTACACAACTCCACCACTCAACCCTCTACACAAGAGGTAGCACAAAGTCAACTAAAGTTACAAAGCTCTTGGTGATACAATAAGATCACAAACACTCTCTCTTTCAACTTCCTATAGAGTAGAATATGAAGTGTAGCTCAACAAGTTAACTGAGAGAAGAAATTCAGTTAGAAAGAAGTAAAGTGCTTTAAAGCAAATTGAAAATAGCTTTGGAAAAAAGAACTTGAGGATTGGAAGTTAAAAAATTTTCTCTTTTGAAACAAACTTGAAAACTTGTGTTAACTTAAAACCAATAAACCATATATATAGGCAATGAATAAATATCATTTGTTAATCATACCAGGTCATTTGGTGTGTGTTTAGACACTTGAAAACTAAAATACCCGTTGGAATACACTAAAACTAAAACAGATTAAAAAATTAGCCATCATAGATAACTTGCAGACTACCGGTCGACCGCTAGCTCATCCAGAAAAGAGTCTTTGGCTCCGGTCAACTGATTGGTCGACCGACCTTTAGTTCAAAAGGGAAAAATAAATAGTCGACCGACCCTAACCGAGAGTTAGGGTATCTCAGTCGGTTGACTGACAACGTACACAAACATGCACGCCTCTTGGCCAAAGGCCCCGTCGACTGGACGATCGACCATTTTGGCCTGAAATGGGCACCGTTCGATTGTCTGGTCGACCGACTTGGCCTGAAATAGTTTTCTAGACAAATTTTGAGTTTCAAACATTTTTAAAGTATTTTGTATTGGTTTATAGGTAATGTGGCAATGTATAGGTGAAAAAATACATGTTTTAAACTTATAAAATTTTGGAAAAATTATGAAACATGTATCAAAATCAAACATGCAAAATATCAATACTATAAAAAACTTGTATTTTTTGAGATCTTGTATTTTGTGTGTGTAACTTCTTGAGCATCACAACTATATTCTACACTTTAACAAACTAATATCTTATAAGGCTTTAGGTGACTACAAGATTTTCAACTGGGCTTCTCCATTAGCGACGTCGAGTGCTTTGAGCTTTAATCCCGTGTTTGAATCTTCTTGAGTATTCAACACCTTCTTTTAGAGGAAGAAAACTCTTTGAATCCATAGATTCCTCAAATATACTTAAACACTTGAACTTGATTGGTACTAAATAACTACATATGTTTCGTTATCATCAAAACCATAAAACTGGGTGATTGTAACCCTGGGCCAACAAGTTATCCTTAAAGTTAGTGTTCCTTTTGAAAGAAAGAAATTTGACTTGAGTATTTATATTTTTGATGAGACATCGATTAGGCAATCTTTTGAAGAGACTTTACTTGATAAATCACCAAGTTTTTAAAATTTCAAGTATTTGTCTAATGTTATTAGATGTGTCTTTTCACAAGTTAAAGATGCTTTGCCACATGATAATGTTGAGGGGATGATCCAATGCATGCAATTTTTAAAGAGGACCAATTCAAATAAGCATAAACCAAATTAAAGTAGAACAAAGATAAATTGGAGAGGATTGAAGCTAAATTGATGAAGAGATTAATCTTTCCAAATCTCCTCTGAAGAGAATGCATTGGGAGAGCGGAAAGATTTTTGTGGGCGGAATCGATGATCAAGGTGAGGAAATAATTTGTTGTAAATGTGTATACTAACTTTTTTCGTTTTCATCACCTCTGTCTTAGAACCAATGATTCATATCAGAAACCGAGATACCAAATAAGCCACAAAGAGGGACCGAACATGTCAGAAAAATATCAAGACCATCAGAAATGTGTGAACGGTGAAAAGTCATGTAGACGGTTGATACTGTCGTGAAAACATAGATCCAAGTCCTAATTTTTTTTGACATGTGATTTTATTCCACTTTAATAATGTTTATGATTTTCAGTTTCTAAAAATTTCATACACATGGATAGTTTCTTAAATTCGAGTTTTTCATGGTATTTAAAACATTTTAATTGGTCTTTTGGGATGAGATTTATATGTAATATAAACTTTGTTATTGGTTAATACTTCACTACATGAGGACATGGCATGGTTTAGGTATGGGGAGAGGTTTAAGATTTTCTTAGGATTTTTCTTTTATTTTATTCTTATTTTGTTTTTATGTATGATTTTTTTCTTTTAGGATTTTTTTTCTCTTTCTTTTTATTAACTGAAAATTTTGAAAAATATATTTCAGTAAGATTTTTTAGTTTTAAGGGATTTAGTGACCATATAGTTTGAATTGGATAGGGATGTCAAATTGATATTTTTCTTAATTCTTTGTAAACTGAAGAAAAATCTGAAAATTGAATGCCATTTAGAATTTGCCTACATGGTTATATCCACACTTACACGTTTGTTTAAACTTAGGATGATGAGGATTACTTAAATCTTATAAAAAAATGATATATATAAAGTATAACAAACTTAAATTATTGATCAGCTAAATACTTTTGCATCACAAAGTCATGGTATTTATGCGAAAGATAATTAGGTAAGTTGAAAAAAGTTATATACATTAATGAGTCTAGTGATCAATTAGTTAAGTATCATGGCCTCAAGAAGTCTTGATACTTGCACTAATGAGAATTTGATGAGTTACATGTATGAAAAAAAGAAAGAGAAAAGCGTTTAAAGGGCAACGAAGTAGTAATACTTTGAAACTCCTATATTGTGATAATATATTTAAGTATAAAAGATTGAATCAATGCCCCAAGTTAAGATTATCCATGTTCATAGAGATGCATAGGATTAGAAAACTTAGGAAGAATGGTGGGATATATTAGAATTTAAAGTTTCTAGGAAGAGATGATGGGAATTCTTAATACAAGATTGAACTTAAAAAGTATTACTGATGAAAACTATTGATTTTATTGACTATTGATTCTTGTCAAACTAAAATATTTTTTTCTTATTTTTTTATTTTTCAATTATTTTTATTTTTTATCCTTGTTTCTTAATCTTTTTATTTTCTTTCTCTGAATTTTATTGGTATATTCATTGCAAATTCAAACGAGGCAACACTCATCCACTAATGATAACATAGGGGTTTAACGGCTTATTATACATGATAAGTGCAATTGTGATTCCTATGAAAGTGAGTTAGCTTTTTATTTTTGTTTTTAGAATTTTAGTTTTTCATTTTAGTTAGGGTTCTACTCGAGGACTAGCAAAAGTTATATTTGGGGTGTGATAATTATAATTTTCTTATATATTTTATATTCTTTTTATATTTAATTTTTTCATATTAGATTTTGCATGGGTAGTTTTGTTTATTTTGCAGATACAAAGTCAAAATCAATTTTGGAGAAAAACCCAAAATTTGATGCAGGAAGAAATTCACTGAAATAAAGACCCAAGGATAAAATAAGAGTCCAATAGATGCTACACATCATATAGAAGAGAATTTCAAAGTTTGAGGGTCAAAAATCAAAATAAAACAGCAGAATCGCCATTGACTTCAGCTGATTCATCATTAACTGTTCAACAGAGGCCAGCACAGTTTTAGATTTGGATTCATACTGGATATATTTCAATAATTTTATTCTAACTTTTGCTACAAAAAATAAATTTATATGATTCAATATGCTACGGAAAGATAATTTAAATGGCTATAATTTTTGTTTTGAAAACTTTTTTCAATTCAATCATTTGTCTACCCTTTTTCTATAATTATCGTGAGCTTACTGCAATACAAATCAGGATCAAATTCTGACACCGAGTTGAAGTTAAATCGGATTTTTCTTTTTATTCATTACTAAAATAGGTCTCTAGGGTCTATAATTATAGCAGCAATCTCTTTTAAAAGTAAATTTTAATATATAATAGACAATAGAATCTTTACAATTTAGGTTTTAATTTTTTTCTTGTAAATACTCTTTCTTATATAAAATTCTGATTTTTTGAGAAGAAATTCTGGTGCATTAGAAGAAGATGATCAGAAGAGAAGCAGCAATTAAGAATTTGATGTGATCACGAAATTGGTGTTATCTTTTTTTCTCTTTTAATTTGCTATATGAAGATTCAAACCATGTTTATTATTTTGCTTTATAATTTCTTTATCATGAACTAAATCTCCATAGTTAGGGCACTAATGTAGAAGATTTAATCTTGTTATTGTATTAGTTTCTACTATACTACTTCGTTCTTCATGTTAAATATTTCTATGTTAAGCTTTTATTCTCATTCTTCAAGTTATTAATTAATTGCAACAAATATAAAAATGGCTAGGTTAAAGACCGATTACAGATAACCTAGCACTATATTTAAAATTAAAACTCACTTCCTATAGGCTAAGACCAGTAGGAGAAGCATAAATTATGCAATCTTAAGAGAAAAATCACAGATCTTAATGCTCCTTTGGCTAGTAAATTCACTAGATTAATAGATTGTGGGTAATAATTTAAAGTTAGATTTAATATTGCTCGATAAAGAATATTAAATAAAATAGAATTTTTTAATTATTAACATGAGGAGCAGTAGTTATTAGCATAATCAACTTATTAAGTTTAATTATTAAATTGTTAAAATCAATTGCCTTAGTATTTTTCTACCCAAAGGCAATATCTTTTTAGTCTATTTCAATTTTATATCTTTATCTTTCTTTCAAATAAATCTTTGAGTCAATACACTTTTCATACTTAATAAGATAACAATCCCCGTGGGTTCGACACTCTACTTATCACTTTATTACTTATAAACGATTGGTGCACTTGCCAATTCATACATCATACACTACACACTATTAATACATGTTGACTTAAAAAAAAAAACTAGTTTAACCTCACTCACTGAGTCGATGAGCTCACCCATGTCAGCCTGAATGTTTTCAGGCCAAGGCAAAGGCCCAGTCAAGGAACTTCTCCGACGTGATAACAGGAGGACATGGACACCACTGACAAATCTTAAATAGTATTGATGTCGTTTATTACCTTTTGATCTATATGGACATATTTGTGTATTATTATAAACTCAGTAGTTTTTGAGTAACACAGTAATGCATGTGTACATATATAGGTGAAGGGTTATGTATATTTATCAATTTTGATCTAAGTTAAAATAACTGTCTTGATGATAGTTTGATGCTGGGAGAGATTTTCACTCTCACTATTAAAATACCGCAAGTGTATGATTGATCGGTTATAGAACTTGAGGGTCGATCCATAGGACTGGTGATTTCTACAAGTTAAAACACTATCTAGGGGCTTGTTGAAATTAGGAGTTTGGAGTTAGACTAATAATTAACCTAAAAAAATCAAGCACCAAGGATCGAATCTCCTAAATTAGCATCAAACTGTCAGCCTCTGTCTCTTTATCAGTCTGTTATCAATCACCAAATCCTCATTTCTAAAAGCAAATTTAAGTCTAATCTTTCGATTAAACACAGAGTATTATCTACATTATATGATCCATCAAAGATAAATGAAAATGACGAATTAAAAAATACAGAAAAAGCAGTAAAACCCTAAACATGGATTATTAACTAAAAATATGTAGCCTGTCAAATATCTAGTTACTTTTGAAATTAGTATCCTAAAAGATCTTTGTCAATTGATGTGCGCACATTCCTAGATAAGAGATCTACGTGACCACATGATAATCGATCCTAAGTACATCTTCCCTAAGAATAGCAAATAGTTAACCTGTTCTTGCTAAAATTTCTAACACAATATTTACCTAAATAATTATCAAATAATTATTTCAATCTAATCAAATACAATTAATAACTAATTAATATTGAGATAAGAATTAAAATTAAATTTGAAATAAAAATAAAAAACTAATGTAACATTTACCTTTGCGCACTATTCCGTTCCAGGTCCCAAGCTGCTATAGTACCCGTGGGCCCCCGCGCTGAGAATCTACAGCCTCGGGCTGCTACAGTGCAGCCCAGCGTGGACCCCACCAGAACCAGCGCCCACTCACCCCACACTTATTTTTTGCTCGTCCTGAGCAAAAAGCTAAATTACAAATCTTATTATATTACTTTTGTAAGTAACACATTGTACTGAGAATGTGCAACAAGCCGTTAAACCACTAGGTTTCCCCTAGAGGAGGAGTTTTGTCTCCTAAGGATTTTCAGCGGATTACACTCACAAAATTCATGAAGAAAGAAAACAAAGTTAGTGTTCTGAAAATGCTTTTGAAGCGAGAAAAGTTTTCAAAATATTTTTACAAAAATTTATGCGATCTAATGTCATAAGTTCACCAAAAATTATTCTTCCTTAAACTTAGTCTATATGCAAGATCTTGTTATCAATTAAGGTAAACATTCAAAATTGGATAGAATAATTTGTTCTTTCATAATACCTAAATAATATACACTTTATGATAGTGAAGATTTCTGGTATTTTAACTCTAACCATCAAGTTATTATATATATATATATATATATATATATATATATATATATATATATATATTCTTTTTTATTTTCTTAGTTTTCATAGGCTTTCTAGTTTGCTCGGGTAGTGAGTCTTTGACCATGACTCCCAGACCAGACAGTCTTAGGGCACCAGATGAAAAAATATCCCTTGGGTTTAAGGACTCGAGTAAACGAGGCCACAAAATCAAGTAGGATATTTTGTTTCCTTTTACCACTGTTAGGCGTCAATAATCATGCTTCTTGAGGCATAGTCATCTAGCTTTAATAAGTGGTTTTCTATTCATATATACCATATATTTTTTATTTTTATTTATTTTGCTTTATGGCATTTTAGGTCTTTGTTTCTATCCCAAAAAATGTGTAAGTGTGAAGTACATACTATATAAGGCAAAAAATTCAGCATCAAATTATCTTTCCAATTTATCTTACTTAGCCTATAATTTTAAACAATATCCATTATTTTGACTAGGTTTAAGATGTCATAATTAAGGCTTTCTTAATTTTAAAGTTCATCTTAATTTTCTTAAAAATAGTGTTGGCCCAGAGGCCTTCCACTCTAGTTTTGATGATGATTAACTCATGTAGTTATAGTTTACTAATAATCTTGTGATATTTAGTTTCAGAATTTCACCAAGATATTAGTAGGTGTTTAGCTTCAACAAAGGTGTTTTGGAGCTTTCACATGATGATTCAAGAGCCCGAGCGTCAAGTTCATATCTAGCACTCATTTGGAGTCAAGCTTGGTGGATCACGTTTGGATCGAGTCGACTTGGAGACGGCGCTCTACAAGAAGACCTCGGTTTGTTTTAAAATAGTTAGTTTAGATCCATTGTAAAGATTAGATAGTGTGATATGCTCAAGTTCACAGCACACACACTTGTTTCAAGTTTCAAGTTTGTTGGTTTTCGGTTTTTGGTTTTCATGTAAAAAACATTGGTATATATATCTTTCATGTATATTGGATTATATCCATATACAACATGCTTCAAAGTTATTTCAATATCATGTTTTTGTAGTTGGATGAGTTTTGGACAAACGATTTTTCATTTCAAAAATCCAAGTTTTGAAAAATACGGATTTTGGTTTTCGGCAAAATTTGTAAGTCACAAAAATGGTTCAAAATGTTTGTAACATGGTTTGATTTTTACTCAAACATGTTTGTATTTCAAAGATATAACATGAACTGATTTTTGTGAAATTTATGAGATTTTATGGGATTTAATTGATAATAAAAACCCTAGTTTTTCTGATCTGAATTAACTGGACTGGCTGGCTGCCGGTCGACCGGGCCAGTCGACTGTAGCAGTGGGCGGTCGACCGGGCCGGTCGATCGACATGCACAGAATGTGCACGCAGCCAGGCTGATGGGCCGGTCGACCGCCAGAGAGCCTCTGCTCTCTGGAAATGTCCTCGGTCGACCGACCTGGTCGACTAGCAGAGAGCTCTGCTCTCTGTATCAGCTCAATCGACCGGGCGGTCGACCGGCCAGAGAGCCGTTGCTCTCTGGATCCAGTCCCGGTCGGCCGGGCGGTCGACCGGCAGGCGCAACGGTCAAATTTTTGACCGTTGGTCGGTCGACCGGAAGGCCAATATGGGCCTTTTCTGCTGCCAACGGACAGATTCCAAATGGGGCATAAATATCCCCCCATTTGAGTTGTTTCTTAACAAGTTTAAAGAGAGAAAAAATTTCCATCTTTACAAGTGTTTTAACACTAGTTTTCAAAAGAGCTTTTAGTGCCAAAAGATCAATCTTTTTTTATTTTTCAAGGGTTAGAAAAATCAAAGAAAAATAGAAATTTGGGATATTTGTCTTGTTCTTCATTTCTATCAAATTCAAGTTATTTTCCCAAGTATTTTTCTTTGTTATTTGATTTTCAAACACTTTGATTTTCTCACACTTGAGCTTTTCATTCTATCCTATCTATAGGATCTTTGTTTTAGTGAGAAAATTGGTTTCTGGTTGTTAGACCACCAAGTTGTAAACCTTCCATCTTTGTGATATCCCTCTAGTGAGAGGTGATTGAGTTGTTATCCCTCAAGTGTGAGGTGATAGTGGAAGTGGTATTTGGCTCGCTCTAGTGAGAGGTGAAGATTGTGTTGGAATCCCTCAAGTGTGAGATGATTGTTGTTTGTGTGGCTTTGTGCCTATCCCTTTAAGTGTAGAGGTGATTTGTTTTATACCTGCCTCTAAGTGTAGAGGTTGTATTGGTTGAGAGAGGAGTTGTGTACTCCCGATTGTATTTGCCCTAAATCCTCAGTGGAGGTTCCCTGTGTGGGAAGTCCTGTGTGGACGAGTTAGTGGAAATCTTTCTGTGTGAAGGCGGGGACGTAGAGCTGTGTGCTCGAACCTCGAAACATATCTTGGTGTTTGCGTTTGATCCACTTTCTCTAACTCTCTCTTACATTGTGCATTGATTCATATTGTTATATCATATACATGCTTGTGTTATTTTGTGTGTGCCATACTTGTACTTAACCAAGAGAGCTTTACATAGCACCTCAACTCTTATTTAGAGGAATAAAGAGGAGTTAGTCCAGAGCCCTTCACCGGAAATTCGGCTGCACTCATTGGTTACACTAAGTGTGTTGCATTAAGTTTTGTAATTCCGCATTATTGTTCATTAGATTAGCCTTACACCTATTCACCCCCCTCTTGGTATACTTTCAATTGGTATCAGAGCCTACACTCCTGATATTAGGTTTAACCACCTAGGAGTGTGATCTTGGTTTTGCTAATCTATAGTTGCTTTTGCACACATATTATTTACACACACTCATGGACTACATGACCCCACCTTGTTTGATACTTCCAACATTGTTGTTTGGAAGGCTAGGACGTCCATGTACCTAAAAAACCCTAGGTTTGCATGTTTTTCTTGCCGCTACTAAGAAATCTTATCTTGGTAATAGCAAGCATATAAAGGCCAATGCACAAGCCCTTGTGGCACTTAGAAGCACGCTTAACAAAGAATATCTTATGATGATTTCTAACTGTGATTCCGCCTTTGCAGTATGGAACATGTTGACCTCCTCCGAGCTTCAAACGCCCAACATAATGGAGAAGGAATCTAGTGAGGATGAATCCGAACAACGTTGCTACATGGTCTAAGGGAATAACTCCCTTGAGGTATATTCAGAATCTCAACTAGATGATTGTGCTAGTTCTTCAGGAGATGATATTATTGATGTCGATGCATTAAATGAAGAACTTTCTATTGTTTGTGAAAAATTATTAGAAAAATATAAAGCATTGAAAAAGAGAGAGTTTTAGACTTAACAAAGAAAATGAAAACTTGTGCCCAAAACTTGATTTGGCTTTACAGAGAAGGTTTAGATTTCAAATGATTGTGACTCTTTGAAAACCCAACTTGAACTTGTTTTAAATGAAAACAAAATTTTGAAAAGTAAAAATGATTATGAAAATGTTTTAAAGAAAAATGAGACTTTAACTTCAAAACTTAATTTCGTTTTAAAAGAGAATGAATCCTTGAAAAACAAAATTGCTTCTATTTCAAAAGATTTGGATTTGGTTTCCAAGAAAAACATTTCTTTGAAAAATGATTTAGATTCTCATGTTTGCCATGCTAGTGTAGCTTCACATTCTAGCTCACCTATTGCATGCTCCACTTGATCTTCTAGTATTAAAAATGATATAAATGTTTTAAAGAAAAGTGTTGAATGTTTGGGCTCCACTTTGAGCCATTGTGCCATGAACCATACACGTTTGAATCTATGCTTCGAAAGAAACAAGTTCCTCCTATGCATGCATACAAACCACGGCATACACATGCTTCCCACGTTCACACCCATCACACAATGTATGCTCATGTGTACACATGTACACATTGCGGATGTAAGGGCCACCTTGCTAAATTTTGTTATGATAGGATACATGATTCTAATTTAGCAAATAAGTTTGTTTGGGTTAGGAAAGGAGCTAACTCTCAAGATATGGGTACCAAAGACCACTCCTATTTTATTTGATTTAGGTGTAGGCTCTCACATGACGTGAGAGTAATGGTGCCTTGAGGTGGATGTGTTCCGAGCTTAAGAGGACAATTTGGATGCATAACTTTCAAGGGGAGTTTGGTGGGAGGACCACCATGGTTTGGAGATATGGAGATATGCCCGATTGGTTTTTGATAACGATCTCTAACTCTCATTTATGTTTACATGCTTTTCATATCATTGATTTTGGCATGTTTTGATGTTTCTTGATTATTATGATTAAATGCCATGATATTTAGATTAGTGACATACATGATTAGTATTTGAGATCACTGATTGGTAGTGAAAAGTGCATTTTTATCATTATATTTACCATCACATTTTCATATTTATTCCTATAATTATGCACATTTACTAATATTTTATGATTTATTGTGTGCAGTCCTCGAAATATTAAAATAAAGAAATAAAGCCTAACAAGAAGCCCAAAGCCCATATTCAAGCCCAAGTGCAAAAGTGAAAATATTAATTGTTAAAATTGCAAATACACAAGGGCCAAAGTTGCAAATATTAAAGAAGAGGGAAGGATAGACTTCTATTCAACCCTAAAAACTTGCAGATGAGGATAAAAGCCAAAGAAGGAGAATTTAAGATCACAAATTCGTGGATAAAAGATTTGGGATGTAGGTAACTTGATTCCCAAGTTATATCGAAATCCAAAGATTAAGAGCCAAGATGCAGCTTCAAGAAGGAAACGACCAGATGGACGGACCAGGAGAAGCCACGCGCCAAAGCGCGTGGCCAGTCGTCACCATAAGGCCGCGGAAACGCGGCCCAACCCGCGTTTCCGCGGCAATCCTGCCTTATCCCGGAACCAGTTTTCGTGGGAGAGTTGTGTTGGGACTCTACCTCCTTCTGCACCTATAAATACCCTGCAGTGCAACCGAGAAGGGTGTACAGAATTGTACAGAAAATAGAGAGCAGATTCTAGGGTTTCTTAGGCTAACTTGTAGTTTAGGTTAGATTTTATTTTCGTTTTTCTTTTGTTAATTTTGTAACTGAGAGTAGAGGAAGCTTTCATGGAGGAAGGAGTCCATGCTTGTACTGAGGTGACAGCGGTGTGTAAGCCTACTTTTCTTCCATTGTTAATGAAATCCACTCAAAGGTTTGTCTTTGTTTTATTTCTTTTATTCATGTTTTACCTTGTTTTATTTTTCTATTCTTGTTTAATTGCCTCTCTCTCTGATGACTTGCAAACCGTGAGAACCGATCGCTTCGAGACTGCTTAGCCGAAGAAGAGCCCTTGATGGCCTATGAAGATGAACAAGCTTTCTCTTGCCATTATTTTCTTTTCGTAGTGTAGATCGTGAAGGTGGACGATCCTATACGCCATACTTGTACGCCTTCCAAGAAAAGGTAAGTCGTCGCAACGGTTCAACGGTAAGCAGACTGAAGAGGTAGGTATGTATAGTTTTTAGTTTTCTTTCTCATTCTAGTTTAGATCACCATCTCCATCTTTCCAAATTCTTTTCCTCACTTCATTGTAAATATCACTTCTTTTTCTCCATCTTCTTTCTTTCTAACTTAACTTTAAATTAATAAAAACATTAGAGATAACTTATTGACAAAGCTTCCATCGCTAGTCCCTCCCTGAGGATCACGACCCGCATAGCCCTTGCTACCGCGGATTAGAATTGAGCACCTTGCACATCTTATTCTTAAAACTGAAATTCGATATTTTGTGTGCAGGTAAAATCTCAATTAAAATTTTGGCGCCGTTGCCGGGGAGGGATGGTAAGTATTCTCTAAAAAATAAAAAAAAATTAACTATTCTTTTATTCTTTCTGTTTGCAGGTTTGGAGAACAGGAATAATAACAGCAGTAAGGACATATAGCAACTCTGTGCCTCTGCCCTCGAAGGCAGAGCAATAGGGCCTACTACAGAGCCGCGGTTCCGCGGCAAAAGCCGCGTTTCCGCGGCCTTAGTAGTTCATTACTGATTCAGTTTTCTGCAGGTTGCTGCAATTTGCAAATTTGATTTGTCTGCTCTGTTAAATATTTTCTGTGATCACCCTGCATACTGCTAACTAATTAACAGTAACTTATTTGTTGATAAATAAAAAAAATTAGACTCTTGCATTTTAGGCACGTGTCTATCTAATTTTTTTTTTTTGTTTGAAGAGTGCTGGAGACAAGGTATGTTCGCATTGCATATAGACTAGGAAGCACCCTTGGCTGATTTACTGCTTTTGTGTGAATATTTGTCTATTGCTTTACACGTGCACTAAATTTACTTAAGGGCTTGTCCTATAAATAAGATAAGGTGGGGATTTCATCACCCTTCCTTGGCCCACAAACAATCTCCTCACTCACTAACTCAAGCCTAACTAAAAATTAGTAGACGTTGGCCCTAGGGACATCTCGGACTCAATCAGGAGATTATCCTAAGGGGGAACAGTGTTGGAATTTGACTCCTGCCAAATCAGTATCTAGGAAGGGGATTGAGGGCCGAAAGCCCGAAGATTGGTGGTTATTAATTAAGGAATGTCTTTGATGGAAAACCTCCCACCAATCTTGCCCTGACCTGGCTGATTACTTGTGGTCAAAGTCTACACCCTACCTCCCGTGGACAGTCTAACCAGTTAGGAGTCGTCTAGGTCATAGGTCTACCCTAACTTAGGTTAGAATTTTTTTCTTTTTGTTTGCTTATTTGTTGTTTTCTTTTCTTTGTTTGTGTTTGTGTGATATGGCATATAATAATAATTTTTCCAATTTTAATCTATATTACACACCATCCTCTTTTTCGGATATCACCAACCCGGCATATCATAACTTTGACCAACCTAGTGTGCCGGAATGGTCTTATCCGAATGAATATAACCCATGGCCCCCATCTTATGACCATAATTTTCATACTTTCAACTCTTCACAGAGTTCATGGGGTTTCGTTTCCCCCGAGTCCAATTTTCAACCGACTTGTCCTCCATCTCCACCTTGTCCACAATATTCCCAAGATTCATACTCAGATCCACCCATTCAGAATAGAAACCATCTATCCGGGAAATGATGAGTATTCATGAGTCCAAGCAACAACCACCATCAATCTTAGATGATGATGCGTGAGTCCACCGACTCACAACTTCATCACGATTACACTTCCTCTTTCCAAGTCCAATCACAAAAGAGGCTTGAAGCCATGACTCAGGCTAGATTAGCTCGTGAGCATGATCTAGATATGATGGTTCAATCTTTGCGTTCTCACCGTCCGGCCAATTCTGATATCGCTAATCATTCTCTTAGAGCCGACGAACCAAGTGTTAGCCCAAAAGGTTACACTCTCCATTTGTTTAGAGTTTTGATGATAACAAAACAAATAAGAGCTATTTGGTACTAATTAGTTTGTTTAAGATAAGTTTCAAGTTAGTACATATTTGGAGGCCATTGCTTAGCTATTGCAAGAACTTCTAGGTTCATGAAGTAAAGAAGGCATTTTGCACATCAAGGAAGGAACATAGAAGAGAAGGCTCTAGCAAGGCATTGCATGGCTCAAGACTTCAAGATTGCTCAAGATAATTTATTAGATTTTTTTTAGTTTAGAGTTTTGTTAAAGAATAGTGAATAGGTTTGAAGCTCTAT
Organism: Agave tequilana; assembly: GCA_038442645.1. Classification (NCBI taxonomy): domain Eukaryota; kingdom Viridiplantae; phylum Streptophyta; class Magnoliopsida; order Asparagales; family Asparagaceae; genus Agave; species Agave tequilana. The sequence continues at coordinate 78,574 of JAVJIF010015160.1, forward strand.
AACACATTTTTGTGCACATCTTGTTTCCAAACATATTTCCTATAATTTGTACAAAAATTGTTTGTATACAATCTTCAGCCTACAAACTCATTTTTATCAATTATTATATATATTCTTATTCAAAACTAGTTTGTTAAAAATAGATTTCTCCTCAAAAATCCATTTTTATTTTGGCTTTGACCTGAGCCGGTCGACCGCAAGGGTTGACCGACCCAATGTCAGGTCAAGCCGGTAGTTCTGGCAGCTGCACGTATCAGTGTGCACGTTTCACGGTCGACCCGGACGGTCGACCGAGACATGCCTGACTGCAAGACTCTGCTCTCTGTTTGTTTGGGTCGACCGGGCGGTCGACCGTAGCCTGCAACGGCTATTTTTTTGTACTAGCGGTCGACGGGCCGGTCGACCGAGCTAGCCGTTTGAACAGTAACGGCTAGTTTCTAAGCTGGTTTATTTTTGTCCTTTTCTCACTTAAGTGTGTTTAAATGACATGTTTTGGTTTTAATACTTTTTGATTAGCCTTAAATATGTTTTATCTCCTAACCCTAGCCCTCTCCTATAAATAGGGGTGTTAAGGAAGAGGTTGGTTACTAGAAAAATTATCAAAATTTTCACAAGTTTAAGGCATTCAAAAAGACTTGGTTTCTTGGTTTTTGTGCTGAAATTCTGTCTCATTTTCTGAAGTGTTTTCAAGAACTCTTTGATTTCTTTTTCTTTCTCCTTGCACACAAGAGCTTCATTCCTACTCATTGTTCTCTAATGACCTTTGTAAGGGAAGAGAATTTTGCAAGAGAGAGTTTGTGGTCTTTTGACTACTAAGAGATTGCTTGTACTTGAGATTGTGGAGTTGGGTACTCCGGTGGATTTGTAACATCTTTGTGATAGTGAAAGTGGTTGGAATCCTTCTGGGGAAGGCGGGGAAGTAGAGCTGGGTGCTCGAACCTCGATAACAATTCTTGGTGTTTGTGTTTGGTTTACTTGCACTTGATTCTTGCTTTACTTTCATTGCTCTTATTACTTGCTCTCTACTTTCATTTCTATATTCACTTGCTTTATGAGATTGTTGCATCATAATTTTAAATTGTGCATTGATTAGCATTATCACCTATTCACCCCCCCTCTAGGTGATTTTCAATTGGTATCAGAGCTTGGACTCTAGGTTTGGCTTAACATCCATAGAGAGATCCTTAAAATTTGCTAATCAACCTTTGCATTCCATTTGTCATTCACTAGTAAACATGGCCGATAACATCAAAACCCCTCCTAAATTTGATGGACTCAACTTCCTATTTGGAAGGCTAGGATAACTAACTTTTTGCAATCCTTAGGTAGCTTAGTTACTAAATCCTTGACCAAACCCTATGTTGCACCCGATAGTGATGAGAGCACATGGACCGACTTCAACTTTAGAGAATATGAGGCTAACTCCAAGGCCCAAAATTTCCTCTTAACCGCCTTGAATGAGGATGACCTTACACGGGTAATTCATTGCCAATCCGCCTATGAGATTTGGCAATGTTTATTGGTCACACACGAGGGGACTTCACAAGTCAAGAGAGCTAAGATAGATCTCTTGAGGTCCCAATATGAATCCTTAAAATGATTAATGAAGAATCTATTGATTGTATGATTACTAGATTTACTAAAATCACCAATGCTCTTTCTTCTTTAGGTGATGACATCTCCAATGACCAAAGGTGGGAAAAGTGATTCTGGCACTTCCTACATCATGGGAGATCAAGGCCACCACCTTAAAAGAATTGAACGACAAGGATGAGATGGACCTAATTAGTCTCATTGGGAACTTAAAGACCCATGAGATGGAAAAGAAAGCAAGAGAAGAGGCCGCTCCACTAAAGAAGAAGTTCATAGCCTTCAAGTCTTCATCCACTCTTGAGGACGATGAAGAAGATGAAGAAGAAGATGAGGAGCTCTCCCTCCTTGTGCGAAATGTGAAGAGGATGTACCGGAGGAACAAGCTCAACTTCCGAAGAAAATTCGAAGGCAAAGAGGAGAGAAGAATTATTTGCTACAATTGTCGAAAGCCCGGACATATCATGACGGATTGCCCGGAGTTCAAGAAGAAGATGACCTCCTCCTTCAAGCCTAAGAAACCGGAAGAAAAGAAATCGTACAAGGCAACTTGGGATTCGGAAAGCGAGTCCAAGGAAGAGGCGGATATAGCAAATATGTGTTTCATGGCAAAACACACCAAAGGTAACCCCTCAACCTCTTGATGATGAAGATGATGAATTAAGTAAAGAAGTTCTTGTTCATGCCTTTGTTGAACTTTCTGAAACCTATGATAATAAAAAGATTGAATGCTCTAAATTGGAAAAGGAAGTTGCTTTTCTTAAGAATCAACTTGCTATTATTTCTAAAGAAAAAGAAGAAATTTCTTTAACTCTCATTTCTACCCAAAATGAATTTAGTGCTTACAAAGTTGCTTGTAAAGCAAAATTTCCTAAGATTGATGAAAAAGAAATTTCTTCTTTAAAAATTAGAATTGTGATTTTGAAAAGACTTTAAAGGATTGTGCTTTTAACACTAAGAAACTTGAAGAAATGTTTTCTAAAAAGCACACCTCTCATGCTAAAGATTCATATGTTAAGATTTCTCATGCTCACACTACACATAACACTTCTCATGCTAAATCTTTCATGCTCACAATTCTCATGCTCACAAATCACATACTCACTATGCTTATAAAAATGGTAGAGTGTATAGATGCACATATTGTGGTAAGAATGGACATTTGGCTAAATTTTGTTATGACCAAGTAAATAGATCAAATAATCTTGTTTGGGTTAATGAAACTAACTCTTTAGGACCCAAGAAAATGTGGGTAGCAAAATCAAGTCCTAAATTATTTGATATAGGTACACACCAAGGCTCCAAGACGTAGGGAGCGGTGGTACCTTGATAGTGGTTGTTCAAGACACATGACGTGGGACATCAATAACTTTACAACCCTATCAAGGTACGAGGAAGGGGGCTCCGTCACCTTCGGGATGACTCCAAAGGCACTATCATCGGTATAGGTAACATTCAAATTGGTTCATCTCCTACTATAGAAAATGGTGTACTGTTGATGGTTTGAAACATAATTTGCTTAGCATTAGTCAATTTTGTGATCGTGGACTTAAAGTTATTTTTGATGATTCTTCTTGCAAGATTTTTGATGTTAAAACCAATGATTGTATTCTCACCGGTTTTCGTGATGACAATGTTTATATCATTGACATGCTTAATGTGGAATGTTCTACTAAATGCTTAAATGCTTTTGATGAAAATTCTTGGCTTTGGCATAGAAGATTAGGACATGCATCTTTTGACCATCTTCTAGGATTAATTCAAAGGAATTGGTGAAGGGTATTCCTTACTTGAAGTTTGAGAAAGACCGCATTTGTGGTGCGTGCCAACTTGGGAAACAAAACTAAGTCTTCCTTCAAACCAATCAAGGATATCATGTCAACTAGGCCTTTAGAATTAATTCATATGGATCTTTTTGGACCTACTAAAAGTAAGAGCTTAAATGGTAGTAGATTTGCATTTAGTTGATAATTTTTCCCGTTTCACTTGGGTTTCTTCTTGGAACACAAAGATCAAACTTTTTCTCGTTTTAAGATTTTTCGAAAAAGAGTTGTAAAAGAAAAGGGTTTTTCGATTTTGAGAATAAGAAGTGATAGAGGTGGTGAGATGTTAACCAACTCTTCATGACTTATTGTGATGAAAAGGGAATTAAGCATGAAATGTCTTGTCCTAGAATCCACAACAAAATGGAGTTGTAGAAAGGAAAAATAGAACACTTCAAGAGATGGCTAGGACAATGATAAGTGAGTATGACCTCCCTCAATATCTATGGGCCGAGGCCGTAAACACCGCATGCTATATATCAATCGTATTTATTTGTGTAAAAATTCTTCCAAAACATCTTTTGAAATGTATCATTCTAGAAAACCTAATGTTGCATATTTCAAAGTTTTTGGATGCAAGTGTTTTGTTTTGAACACTAAAGATAACTTGGGTAATTTGATGCTAAGGCTTATGAAGCAATCTTTGTTGGATATTCTACAACTAGTAAAGCTTATAGAGTATTCAATAGATCTTCACTTACCATTGAAGAATCCATGCATGTTAAATTTGAAGAATCTAATGTGGTTGTTGAGAATGTTGTAGAGATTGACCCATTAGGTGAAGATATGGAGAGACTATCCTTGAAGGACTCACCCGCTCAAGAAGAAAAGCTAGAATCAATTGGTGATGTTCAAGAGGATAAAGAGGAAAGCTCTCAACCGCTTCCTAAAGCTTGGAGATACGCTACAAATCATCCCAAGGAGCTCATCTTAGGTGATGCATCTAAAGGGGTAACAACTCGCTCCAAACTCCATGACCTATGTGGTAACTTTGCTTTCATTTCTCATTTTGAACCCAAGAGCATCCTCGAAGCCGAGGCGGACTCATATTGGTTGCTAGCCATGCAAGAGGAACTCAATCAATTTGAGCGCAACTAAGTTTGGCACCTTGTTCCTAGGCTCCACGATATACCAATAATTGGTACTAAGTGGATCTTTAGAAACAAGATAGATGAGTCCGGAAATGTGATTAGGAATAAGGCTAGGTTAGTGGCCCAAGGTTACACCCAAGTTGAGGAATTGACTTTGAGGAGACCTTTGCACCCGTAGCACTGCTTGAAGCCATACGGATAACACTAGCTTTGCATCTTTCAAAAATTTTAAACTTTTTCAATGGATGTGAAAAGTGCATTTTAAATAGTTTATAAATGAAGAAGTTTATGTTGCTCAACCTCCCGGTTTTATTGATCATGTTCATCCTAATTTTGTTTTAAACTTGATAAAGCATTGTATGGATTGAAACAAGCTCCAAGAGCTTGGTATGAAAGGCTTTCTAGTTTTCTCATTTCAAATGATTTTATTAAAGGCAAAGTAGATACAACACTTTCACTAAGCATGTTGATAATGACATTTTAATTGTGCAAATTTATGTTGATAATATAATTTTGGTTCTACTAATGAGTTTTATGCAAGGAATTTGAAAAGGTTATGCAATGTGAGTTTGAAATGTCTTCAATGGGTGAGCTTAATTTCTTTCTTGGACTCCAAATCAAGCAATTGCAAGATGGGAACTTCATATGTCAAGCCAAATATGCAAAGGAACTCGTAAAGAGGTTTGGACTTGAAGACTCAAAGGTTTGCAACACTCCCATGGCAACTACCACCAAGCTTGATAAGGATGACCAAGGTAAAAATGTTGATATTAAATTGTATAGAAGTATGATAGGTAGTCTCTTTTGTATTTGACGGCAAGTAGGCCGGATATCATGTTTAGTGTGTGTTTTTGTGCTAGATTTCAATCGTGTCCCAAAGAGTCTCATCTTATTGCGGTAAAACGCATTATTAGTTATATTAAGGGCACAATTGGAATGGGTCTATGGTATCCGAAAACCGGAGATTTCTCAATGACGAGTTATTCGGATGCCGACTATGCGGGTTGTAGAGTAGATAGAAAGAGTACTAGTGGGACATGTCAATTTCTTGGTAATTGTCTTGTTTCATGGTCCTCTAGGAAACAAAATTCCGTAGCTCTCTCAACCGCCGAGGCGGAGTATGTTGCCGTGGGGGCTTGTTGTGCACAAGTCCTTTGGATGAAACATACTCTCTTGATTATGATTTGCATTTTGACCATATAAAAATATTTTGTGATAATACTAGTACTATACATATGACAAAGAATGCAAATCAACATAGTAAGACCATGCTTATTGAGATTAGATATCACTTCTTAGAGATCATTTTGAAAAAGGAGATATAGATATTGATTATGTTTTTACGGATTTGCAACTAGCCGATATTTTCACTAAACCACTTGATTTGCTAGATTTTCCTTCATTTGTGGTGAACTTAATGTTTGTGTTATTGAATAAAAATGTTTTCATAACCCTTTTTGATGTATGACAAAAGGGGGAGAATGAGTTTTTATGATAGAAATATGAGTTCATATGGTTTTGGTTCCATATGAGTTTATATATGTTTTTAGTTTTTGATGTGTTTTCATGAATTCTTGTAATTTGAGTTTAAGTGTTTTGCAAGTGTTTTATTTTCGTGGTTTTTGGTTTCATGATGTTTACTTGCAAATTATAAATTACATTGTTTTCCTTGTTAATATAGCATAATTTGAGGGGAGCTTTCTCCTGCCCTATATTTTTGTTTATAGCCTATTTGTTTTGTCATCATCAAAAAGGGGGAGATTGTTAGCCCAAAAGGTTACACTCTCCATTTGTTTAGAGTTCTGATGATAACAAAACAAATAAGAGCTATTTGGTACTAATTAGTTTGTTTAAGATAAGTTTCAGGTTAGTACCATATTTGGAGGCCATTGCTTAGCTATTGCAAGAACTTCTAGGTTCATGAAGCAAAGAAGGCATTTTGCACATCAAGGAAGGAACATAGAAGAGAAGGCTCTAACAAGGCATTGCATGGCTCAAGACTTCAAGATTGCTCAAGATAATTTATTAGATTTGTTTTTAGTTTAGAGTTTTATTAAAGAATAGTGAATAGGTTTGAAGCTCTATCACACACATTTTTGTGCACATCTTGTTTCCAAACATATTTCCTATAATTTGCACAAAATTTGTTTGTATACAATCTTCAGCCTACAAACTCATTTTTATCAATTATATATATTCCTATTCAAAACTAGTTTGTTAAAAATAGATTTCTCCTCAAAAATCCATTTTTATTTTGGCTTTTGACCTGAGCCGGTCGACCACAAGGGTCGACCGACCCAATTTCAGGTCAAGCCGGTCGGCCGGCCGAGTCGACCGGAGTTCTGGCAGCTGCACGTATCAGTGTGCACATTTCACGGTCGACCCGGACGGTCGACCGAGACATGCCTGACTGCAAGACTCTGCTCTCTGTTTGTTTGGGTCGACCGGGCGGTCGACCGTAGCGTGCAACGGCTATTTTTTTGTACTAGCGGTCGACCGGGCCGGTCGACCGAGCTAGCCGTTTGAACAGTAACGGCTAGTTTCTAAGCTGGTTTATTTTTGTCCTTTTCTCACTTAAGTGTGTTTAAATAACATGTTTTGGTTTTAATACTTTCTGATTAGCCTTAAATATGCTTTATCTCCTAACCCTAGCCCTCTCCTATAAATAGAGGTGTTTAGGGAGAGGTTGATTACTAGAAAAATTATCAAAATTTTCACAAGTTAAGGCATTCAAAAAGACTTGGTTTCTTGGTTTTTGTGCTGAAATTCTGTCTCATTTTCTGAAGTGTTTTCAAGAACTCTTTGATTTCTTTTTCTTTTCTCCTTACACACAAGAGCTTCATTCCTACTCATTGTTCTCTAAGGACCTTTGTAAGGGAAGAGAATTTTGCAAGAGAGAGTTTGTGATCTTTTGACTACTAAGAGATTGCTTGTACTTGAGATTGTGGAGGGGTACTCCGGTGGATTTGTAACATCTTTGTGATAGTGAAAGTGGTTGGAATCCTTCTGGGGAAGGCGGGGAAGTAGAGCTGGGTGCTCGAACCTCGATAACAATTCTTGGTGTTTGCGTTTGGTTTACTTGCACTTGATTCTTACTTTACTTTCATTGCTCTTATTACTTGCTCTCTACTTTCATTGCTATATTCACTTGCTTTGTGAGATTGTTGCATCATAATTTTTAAATTGTGCATTGATTAGCATTATCACCTATTCACCCCTCTAGGTGATTTTCACCAAGTTACTTTGGACAACAAGATTCTAATTCAGTGCCATCATGTGAACTTGCCGAAACTTCAAATTTTGATAACTTGGCAAGTTTTTCCTTTCCTGAAATAGAACTTGAGCATGAATATGATCATGATGTATGATTGCTAAAACAAATGAAACAACCAATGAAGTTAAGAATGTACCGTGTAGCTTGTGGCTAACGGGTCGAGTCCACGAGGAGGGATGCGATAGAAGCGTTTCGGTAAAGTAAATAGAAACAAAGAAGTGTGTTAGTTTTTTTAGAAAAAGAGAATGGAAGGAAAGAGATGAAAAAGAGAAATTTTAACTTTCAGAAAAGGATTTGGAGAAAGTGATTTGTAAAAAAGCTTTAAGAGTTGTGATGTTGTTTTATAATATGAAATCAAATCTGGGCTTACTATCTTCCTACTCACTTGTTCATTCTTCTCTTAAAATATTAAGTCCCTCGGGTTCATTTGCAAGACTTACAGTTGATTCTTTTTAGAGAGCTTTGAGTAAAGCACATAAGATGTAGAGGGGTTGAGTTCTTTATCTTCAAGAAAGAGTTGGAATCAGATATTAAAACATAAAGCGCGAAGAAGCAAGAATGAATTAAAAATGATTCACAAGAAGATCAAGAGAGAATAGTGAATTCAACTATCTATGCCATCCTCATGTGCCTTCAAGAACACTTTCAAAAAGAAAGACTTGTAAGGGAGGCATGCATATGAGTCATCGGGACTTTTTCTTTAAAAAACAGAGGAGAAGAAAACAAGAGAAAGGAGATAGCTAGCCCAGAAAACCCTTTAGTTATTCATGGAAAATGACAAAGCAAAAATAAACATGCGCAACATACCGAAACACGAGTGGAGAAAAGATGGCTTGCTCTTGAATTGCTGTCACTTCAATCTTTGATTACAAGCTCTCAGTCCTCTCTCTCACAAGCTTTTTAAACTGAACTACAAAGTAAACAACAGAGTTACAACTTGTGTTCTAACTAACAATGAACCTAGATCCTAAGAAAATAAAAGCAAAGTTTAATCCTAGTCTTCGCTGCCTTTTTCTCTGCTGAAGGAGGTATTTATAGCCAAAAACCCAACAACCAAGATCCCGGGGAGGTCGGGGGAGCAAACGCTCCCCCAAACTCCCCAAGATTGCCGCAAAAACGCGGCTTTTGCCGCGTTTTGCGGCATTGGTGTGGCCAGGTGGCCACACCAAAAGGGGGGAGCTTCCTGGGGTGAAGGGCTTCTCGCATATCTGGTTGATTTTCTTGTTGCTGCTTCAACCACTGACTGAATCAGCTTTTGATTTTTTTGGCTTTGATTCCTCGATTCAAGGAGGATTTTTCTCACCCCTTGATATGCCAAGATATAGCCTAGACTTCTTCACTTGGAATTTATTCTGAATTAATTCAGAATAAAGTGGGCTTTTGGCTTGTTCTCCTTTTATTCCTTTGAGCATTTGGGCCTACATTTAGCAAAGAAAAAAAAGCACATATTAATATCATTTATTAGCAAACAAGTGCGGTAAAGTGACAACATGAATGCAATGTATGTGACAAATCACACCCCCACACTTATCTTTTGCTCGCCCTCGAGCAAAAATCATTAGACTAACTCGAATCAATTATTAGACCACTTTCGCAGGTCACTCGATTGCACTGAGCATGTGCAACAAGCCGTTGAACCTCTAGGTCATCCCTAGAAGACGAGTTTTGTCTCGTGAGGGTTTTCAGCGGATTACACCCACAAAATCCAAAAAGGAAGAGAAAGTGTTAGTATTTTAGAAAAGCATTTTTTTTTTTTTTGAAGGAGAAAATATTTGAAGTAAATTTGTGAGATCTTAAGTAATCTATAAGTTATAGGAATATCAAATTTTTCATTCCTAAACTTAGTCTCCATTCAAAAACATGTCATCAATTAAAGTAAGGAGTCAAATTGAACTTCTCATCTAGTCTATTAATTTACCCTGATTCGTATGCACCATCGTGACTGTGAAGTTTACTAAGGGTTCTTTAACATTAACTCCTATGCCTCATTTTTTTTTTTTTTTTGTGAACTTTTATTCCTCAATTTCATTAGGCTTTCTAATCTGCCCATGTAACGAGCTTTCAGTCGGTGACACCCAAACCGGACGGTTTTAGGGCACCAGGTGAGAAAACACCCTAAGGACCTAAACACCCGAGCAGATAAGGCCACGAAATCAAGGTTTTTATTTATACTATGTAACCCTTTTAGGCGTGAATACTTATGCTTCATGAGGCATAAATACCCAGCTTAATCAGAGGATACACATAATTTATACGAGGTACCCCTTTTAGGCGTGAATATTTATGCTTCATGAGGCATAAATACCCAGCTTAATCATGGAATACTTTTTTTTTTATATTTTTTTTCAAACTTGTCTAATTATCTTTTGCATAAATACTAAGGCTTGCTTAGGTCAAAGCACCTAGCTACTCAATAATTAGACTTTTCTTCTTCTTTTTTTTTTTTGAGGCACAAGAGTCTCTGTTTTCAAAACCCTAAGTGTGTAAGTGTATTTTGTGTGCATATGTCATCAAGGTAAATATCAAGACTAAATTACTTTCCCAAATTTCTTCCTGACTCTAAAAATCAAACAAGTTATTTTATTTCAACCAAGTGTAAAAAATCCTAATTATGATTCTCCTATTCCTTAAAATTGACTTAAATTCTTACAAAAAATATATCAAAATATTGTCTACCCTTTTCATTTTTTTTTTTCCCAGTCATGTTAGAACCCTCCCCCACACTTATCTCATGCATTGTCCCCAATGAATGAAAGAAATGTATAAGTGCATGAAATAAAATGGAAAAGGAGGAAAGTTACCGATACACTGGGTCAAAAAGACCCATTACCGTTTCATCTACCAGCACCGATTCCAAGAAAGGTTTAAGGCGTTGACCATTTACCTTAAAGTCATTTCCATTCTTGGGGTCACTGATCTCAACTGCACCATGTGGAAACACTGTTTTTACAACGAATGGCCCAGTCCATCGTGATTTCAATTTTCCTAGGAAAAGATGAAGCCTAGAATTGTAGAGTAAGACTTTTTGACCAGGGACAAAGGTTTTTCTTATGATGTGCTTGTCATGGAAAATCTTCACTCTATCTTTAGTGATCCTAGCATTTTCATAGGCCTCATTTCTCAATTCCTCTAATTCGGAAATTTGTAATTTCCGAAGGTCACCGGCCTTAGTCAAATCGAAATTCAACTGCTTGATTGCCCATAAGGCTCGGTGCTCTAACTCAACGGGCAAGTGACAAGGTTTGCCGTAGACTAACCTATAGGGAGACATTCCTAAAATTGTCTTGAAAGCGGTCCTGTAGGCCCATAGAGCATCTACAAGTTTTAAGGACCAATCTTTCCGGTTTTGGTTCACAGTTTTCTCCAATATAAGTTTGACTTGTCTATTTGAAACCTCAACTTGCCCACTGGTTTGAGGATGATATGGTGTGGACAACTTGTGAGTTATGGCATACTTTCGCATAAGGGCTTCAAAAGATCTATTGCAAAAGTGGGTGCCATTATCACTGATGATAGCACGAGGGGTTCCGAAGCGGGAAAAAATGTTCTCTCTCAAAAACTTTATGACAACTTTGTTATCATTAGTTTTACAAGGAATGGCTTCTACCCACTTGGACACGTAGTCCACAGCAACCAATATGTATTGGTTCCCAAATGAGTTAGGAAAAGGACCCATAAAGTCGATGCCCCAAACATCGAAGAGTTCTATTTCTAGAATTGGGTTGAGGGGCATCATATTTCGATGTGAGATCCTACCTACCATTTGGCATCTAGGGCACGTCTTGCAATAATCATAGGCATCCTTGAACAGAGTGGGCCAATAAAACCCGCTTTGTAGCACCTTTTCAGCAATCTTGCGGGGACCAAAGTGTCCACCGCATGCAAGTTCGTGACAGAAGGACAGAACACTCCTAACCTCCTCATCGGGAATGCATCTCCTAATAATTTGGTCGGAACAGTACTTGAAAAGATACGTTCCTCCCAAAGAAATACCGGACTTGGGATAAGAACCGGTGAACTTCATTTTTGGACCAATGAGACGGAGTTTGGTTTGTGACTAAGTAATTCACTATATCAGCAAACCAAGGTTCCCTAGAGATAGCTAAGAGATGTTCATCAGGAAAATCCTCATTGATGGGTAATTCGTTGCATGGAGAATTGGGAATCCGTGAGAGATGGTCAGCAACGACATTTTCTACACCTTTCTTGTCTCGAATTTCGAGATCAAATTCTTGAAGAAGGAGGATCCAACGAATGAGTCGGGCCTTGGCATCCTTCTTCATCATTAGATACCTAAGTGCAGAATGATCGGTGAAGATGGTAGTTTTGGACCCTAGTAGGTAGGGGCGAAACTTCTCTAAGGCAAACACTACTGCCAAGAATTCCTTCTCGGTCGTAGTGTAGTTCACTTGAGCGTTATTGAGAGTCTTACTAGAGTAGTAGATCACATGCTGCTTGTTATCAATACGTTGTCCTAGGACAGCGCCTATGGCAAAATCAGAAGCATCGCACATAATCTCAAACGGCTTAGACCAATCCGGGGCAGATATGATTGGTGCAGAAATCAGCTCTCTCTTAAGCTTCTCCCAAGAAGTGATGCAGTCAGCATCGAAAGTGAAGGACACATCCTTAGCTAACAGATTAGTCAAGGGCCTAGCAATTTTGCTAAAATCCTTGATAAATCTACGGTAGAAACCAGCGTGTCCTAGGAAGGATCTAATGTCCTTAACGCATTTGGGCATGGGAAGCTTAGCAATAACCTCGATTTTGGCTCTATCCACTTCTATTCCTTTCTTGGATATTTCATGACCCAAGACAATTCCATGTTTCACTATGAAATGGCATTTCTCCCAATTTAGTGTCAAATGTTTTTCAGCACAACGTTGGAGGACGAGTTCAAGATGGTGGAGACATTGAGTGAATGAATCTCCGTAGATGGAGAAATCATCCATGAAGATTTCTAAGAAGCGCTCTACCATGTCAGAGAAAAGACTCAACATGCAACGTTGAAACGTTGCTGGGGCATTGCATAAGCCGAATGGCATCCGACGATAAGCAAATGTCCCAAATGGACAGGTAAACGTGGTCTTTTCTTGGTCCTCAGGAGCGATAGGGATCTGGTTATAGCCCGAGTAACCGTCCAAGAAGCAGTAGTACTCGTGACCTGCTAAACGTTCAAGCATCTGATCAATGAAGGGAAGTGGAAAATGGTCCTTACGAGTTGCAGCATTCAGTTTCCTATAGTCAATGCAAACTCGAATCTTCGTGGGAAGTCGAGTTTGAACCAACTCTTTGTTCTCGTTTTCCACTACGGTGAAACCAGATTTCTTTGGGACCGCGTGTGGACAGGACTGACCCATTGGCTATCCGAAATGGGATAAATTATCCCATTGTCTAAGAGTTTTATAATTTCAGCATGAACAGCCTCTTGCAATATAGGGTTTAACCTACGCTGCGGGTCTCTCTTGGGTGTGGCATCTTCATTGAGATGGATGCGGTATTGAACGATGGTTGGACTTAATCCCTTGATATCAGTCATAGTCCACCCGATGGCTTCCTTATGTTTTCTTAGAATATCTTTCAAATCTTTTTCTTCCCCATCATTTAAATGGGAGGCAATGATGACGGGAAAGGTCTCTTGTTCACCTAGATAGACGTACTTGAGATGCGCAGGAAGGGCTTTCAATTCTAAGGAAGAGGAAGGCTCACTAGAAGGACTAGTCAAATCTGTTGGCTCCATAGTTGGTGAAATCGGGTTTGAAGCCCAATTCATGGCAGAATCTACCACCTGATCGAGATTAAAGTCATCAGACTCTAACTCGAAGTCAATCTCCATTTCTGATCCCAATTCTTCCCCGTGTTCACTTGTCAAGTTCTCAATTTGGTTTACTTCAAAAGTTTGGTCCTCGATGTCACGGGGTTATTTTCCTAAATGGAAGACATTGACTTCTCTAGTCATGTCTCAAAGGTTAACCTCATAGACCCATTCCTGCAATTGATGATGGCATTAGCAGTGGCAAGGAATGGTCGACCTAGGATGACCGGAGTTTGAGCCCTACGATTGGAGTTGGACACAGGTTGTGTCTCCAAAACTATGAAATCGACAGGGTATATGAACTCCCTACCCAAATCAGGACATCGTTAATTTCCCCTTTTGGAACTTTAACAGAACGGTCAGCCAGTTGGATGGTGACTCGGGTTGGACTAAGGTCACCCAACCCGAGTTGTTGATAAACAGAGAATGGAAGCAAGTTGATACTTGCTCCCAAGTCAAGAAGTGCACGACTAATCTCGGCTTGTCCTATTGTGCAGGCAATGGTAGGGCTACCTGGATCTTTGTACTTGACAGGGATAGGACCCGAAAATAGCTCACTAATATTAGTGGCTAGGAAGACTTTCTTAGGAACATTAGTCTTTCTCTTCTTGGTGCACATGTCCTTAAGAAACTTAGCATAGGAAGGAACTTGTTGGATGGCATCAAGAAGTGGCACATTTATTTTCACTTGATTAAACATCTCTATTATCTTGTCCATGTGCGGATTTTGCTTATTGTTTTTCAGCCTATTCGGAAATGGTACTATAGGCTGGTGCACCTGGCTGGCTGACTTGTCTTTTTCAGACTCGTCAGATTTGGAAGAGCTTGGATTGGATGAGGTGGAAGCTTGATTGTGGTTGTGCTGAATAGGATTGGTGGGTGTTGACACTTGGTTATCAACTTTCTTTCCTGACCTCAATGTATGCACAGCATTACATTGATTGAATGAAGGATCCTCAGCCAAATGAGCTTGTTGGGAATTCCTCGGATTGGTGACTGGCTGACTAGGCAGGGTACCCTTTTGTCTCTCATTCTGTGAGTTGGCTAGTTGGCTCATTTGAACCTCTAACCTCTGAATGGTTTGCATGAGAGTGTCTTGATTTTTCATATATCTCTCCATGTTCCTTTCAAAGTCAGTCATTCTCCTTTCCAATTGAGGATTCTGGAAGGAGGATTGTGGAGATTGGTTAGGAAAGTTCTGTTGATAATTTGGAAAGCTGGTGGATGGTTGGGGGAATTATTATGGAAATTGAAGAAGTTGGGTTGATGATTGGAAGAATTGTTACCATGTTGGAAGTGGTTAGCATGATTGAATCGTGAATGGTCATTGTTGTTCTGGCTCCATGAGAAATTAGGGTGATTTCTCTAGCCGGGATTGTACGTTGGGGCGTAAGGGTTATTGTTCGGCCTTGAAAAGGCCGCATTCATCGGTTCGTGGTAGGATTGCTGAGCTTGAAACACTGGGCATTCCTCAAACACATGGTTCATGGCTTGACAATAAGTGCAGCCCGGGGGTGGAAATTGGTTCGGGCTGACTTGATTGACTGGACTTGGTTCTTTTGTCTCTAAAGCTTCCAGTCTTCTAGCTAAATTAGCTAACTTAGCCTCATTAGCGATGGACGATTCTATGGAATGGAGACCTCCTTTCGAAGAGATGGAGTTAGGATTCTTAGGGGTCTCACTCGCAGATTCCCATTGGATGGTTTTCTCAGCTAAATTTTCATACAAATCCCATCCCTCATCTTCATCTTTCTGCAAGAAACCCCCTTGGCACATACTTTCTAGGAGGGTTTGGTGGAATAGTCTAAACCGTCATAGAGAATTTGGCATTGTCGCCATTTCTCTATTCCATGATGTGGACATTGGACAAGGAGGTCCTTAAAGCGTTCAAAGTACCTCCAGAACGGTTCACTAGGTTCTTGCTTAAATTGCATGATCGTCTTCCTAATGAGAGCAGTTTTATGGATAGGGTAGAATTTCTTCAAGAAGACCTTGATGAAACCATCCCAAGATGTGATGGAACCGGCTGCTAAGCTATAGAGCCACTTTTTCGCTAGGTCCTTAAGTGCAAACGGGATAAATCTCAACCTAATAGCATCGTCTACAAGGTGTGGGATTTTCATCATAAGACATACTTCCTCAAATTCTCTTATGAAGAAGTAGGCATCTTCGGACTCTAGACCATGAAATTTGGGGAGTGTGTTGATGAATTGAGGCTTGAGCTCGAATTGTATTCACCAACCGATGGAAGTGAAATGCATGATGGAAGTGAGGTCCTAATGGGGTAGAACCTATCCTGCAATGATGTGGATTGAGCCATTACCGGATCTGGCCTTGGTTCAAACTTAGGTGGTGATGTGTTCCTAGTCAACCTAGATGAATTGGGGTCTCTCGACCACACTTGCATACACAAACACAATCACAATCACAACAAGTTCAAACAGCAGTCAACAATAATAATCAACCAAGCCTAGTCTAAGGTATCCTTGACCTAGACAACTCCTAACTGGTTGATTGTCCACAAGAGGTAGAATGTAGACCTTGACCACAAGCTAATCAGCCAGGTCAGGGCAAGATTGGTGGGAGGTTTTCCGTCAAAAGACGTTCCTTAATTAAGTAACCACCAATCTTCGGGTTTTCGGCCCTCAATCCCTTTCCTTGACACTGATTTTACAGGAGTCAATTTCCAACACTTTTCCTCTTTAAGATAATCTCCTATCGAGTTCGAGATGTCCCTAAGGCCAACGTCTATCAAATTTTAATTAGGCTTAGGTTGTGCGTGCTTGGAGATGGTTTGTGGGCTAAGGAAGGGTAATGACTTCCCCACCTTATCTTGATTAGGGTTTTGCCCTTAGAATTGATTAGTGCAAGTGTGCAAGATATAGGAAAGTATCATTCAAAGCAAAATCACCCAAGAATGTTTCCTAAACTATATGCTATGCATACATACCTTGTCTCCAGCTCTCTTCAACAGTAAAGTAAAAGAATTGAAAAGATGTGCCTAGAATGCAAATGTCTAATCAATTTTTCACTTTCAACGAATCTTTTACTGTTGACTCAAAAACAGGGATGTTGGATAGAAACACTAGCACAATATGAAATATAAAAACTAGAGTTTTTGCGAGCAATATGTCTTGCAAAACAAAGTTTTAGTAGTCCCAAAAAAATTTCAGATTTGCAAAGCAATTTCTTGAAATTCTGTTTCCTACTTTCGAGAGTAGGGGCACAGAATTTTCAAGTCTTCTTGGCAAAGCTGAATGCTAGATCTTGATCTTCGAGTCCCTGAAACAAACACACAAGAATTGTTAAAACAACTACACCGTTCCCTCCCCGGCAACGGCGCCAAAAATTGATTGCTAAAACAAATGAAACAACCAATGAAGTTAAGAATGTACCGTGTAGCTTGTGGCTAACGGGTTGAGTCCACGAGGAGGGATGCGATAGAAGCGTTTCGGTGAAGTAAATAGAAACAAAGAAGTGTGTTAGTTTTTTAGAAAAAGAGAATGGAAGGAAAAGAGATGAAAAAGAGAAATTTCAACTTTCAGAAAAGGATTTGGAGAAAGTGATTTGTAAAAAGATTTAAGAGTTGTGATGTTGTTTTATAATATGAAATCAAATCTGGGCTTACTATCTTCCTACTCACTTGTTCATTCTTCTCTTAAAATATTAAGTCCCTCGGGTTCATTTGCAAGACTTACAGTTGATTCTTTTTAGAGAGCTTTGAGTAAAGCACATAAGATGTAGAGGGGTTGAGTTCTTTATCTTCAAGAAAGAGTTGGAATCAGATATTAAAACATAAAGCGCGAAGAAGTAAGAATGAATTAAAAATGATTCACAAGAAGATCAAGAGAGAATAGTGAATTCAACTATCTATGCCCATCCTCATGTGCCTTCAAGAACACTTTCAAAAAGAAAGGCTTGTAAGGGAGGCATGCATATGAGTCATCGGGACTTTTTCTTTAAAAAACAGAGGAGAAGAAAACAAGAGAAAGGAGATAGCTAGCCCAGAAAACCCTTTAGTTATTCATGGAAAACGACAAAGCAAAAATAAACATGCGCAACATACCGAAACACGAGTGGAGGAAAAGATGGCTTGCTCTTGAATTGCTGTCACTTCAATCTTTGATTACAAGCTCTCAGTCCTCTCTCTCACAAACTTTTTAAACTGAACTACAAAGTAAACAACAGAGTTACAACTTGTGTTCTAACTAACAATGAACCTAGATCCTAAGAAAATAAAAGCAAAGTTTAATCCTAGTCTTCGCTGCCTTTTTCTCTGCTGAAGGAGGTATTTATAGCCAAAACCCAAAACAACCAAGATCCCGGGGAGGTCGGGGGAGCAAACGCTCCCCTAACTCCCCAAGATTGCCGCAAAAACGCGGCTTTTGTCGCGTTTTTGCGGCATTGGTGTGGCCAGGTGGCCACACCAAAAGGGGGGAGCTTCCTGGGGTGAAGGGCTTCTCACATATCTGGTTGATTTTCTTGTTGCTGCTTCAACCACTGACTGAATCAGCTTTTGATTTTTTGGCTTTGATTCCTCGATTCAAGGAGGATTTTTCTCACCCCTTGATATGCCAAGATATAGCCTAGACTTCTTCACTTTGAATTTATTCTGAATTAATTCAGAATAAAGTGGGCTTTTGGGCTTGTTCTCCTTTTATTCCTTTGAGCATTTGGGCCTACATTTAGCAAAGAAAAAAAACACATATTAATATCATTTATTAGCAAACAAGTGCGGTAAAGTGACAACATGAATGCAATGTATGTGACAAATCAATGTACCACCCGGTGATTCAATTTTATTTACTGACTCAATAATGACTCCGGTGTCTCCACCTGATTTTACTTTTCCCGAGTCAACGTTGGATCCTGTGCCAATTTATCATGAATTTGAATCACCCATTTTTGTTGATCATATTGAACTTGACCAATTGTGCAATTTGAAAGTCCCATGGATAAATTGGTAAGTTCTCATTTTTATGATATTGAGCTGAATGAGATATGTGACCTAGATTCTCAAATCTGTGATCAAGTTCAAATTCCCAAATCATTGTTGACTCCTGTTTTGTTACCCGACTTAGGTAATATTTTAGAGTCAGTTTTGGTTCCCACACCTATCATTCCAGAACTTGAATCACCAATATTGAGTCACATTCCATTGTGGGAAATTATTGTGGACTTGAGCTTCAACTTATTGATTTGGACCCACTTCTTGAACCCTTACTTGATTTAAGTTTCTTTCCTGAGTCGGTATTCGTTCCCATACTTCCCACGTCCAAGTCAATAATTCCATCTTTTTATACTCCATTTTGGGACAAGGAGGTTGACACAATTGACTCTGAAAATAATTATGAATTATGAAAATTGGATGGGGTCAAATTATTAAAAAATGATTATACATACATTTTAGTGGGTTATACAAAAAAGATTTCTGGTGGTTCCTACGAATTTCACAAAAAGTAGATTGGGCCGCATTCCGTGGACCAATTAGACCACCACCGGAACCACCACCTTAAGGTAACTTCTGCCTTCCCTTGTTCTTTTTCATGCATATATGCATTCATTCATACATTGAGGACAATGCATGAGATAAGTGTGGGGGGGGCTTTACTAACATACTAACATAGTTAGAAACTAACAAAAATTTGCTAATAAAAAAAATTTGCTAATAAAAAAATTCTAAAAAAAATAAATAATAATAATTATAAAAAGGACAATATTTTGACTTATCTTTTGAAAGAAATCTAAGTTAGTTTTAAGGATTAGGAAAATCATGATTAGGATTTCTAAAAACTTGATCAAATAAATAAATTGTTTAAATTTTAGCTATAGGAGGAGAAATTGAATAATTATTTAGTCTTGATTTTTACCTTAATGAAATTTGCATACCTAATGAATATCTAGGATTCTAAGACGAAGACCTTTGTGCCTCATATATAAAAAAAAGAAAAAAAAGAAAATCACTAATTAAGCTGGATACATGTGCCTCAAGAAGCATAAGTATTCATGCCTAAAGGTGAGTAAATAAAATAAATTCCTTAGTTTTGGGGCCTACTTCACTCGAATTTGAGTCCGCGGGGTGTTTCTCACCTGGTGCCCTAAAGCCAACCGGTTTGGAGTCATCGACTTTAAGTTCGCTACATGGGTGGATTAGAAAGCCTAAGAAAACTAAAAAATATATATATGTATTAACACATCTAATACTCAATTAGTTAGGTATGAGAGCCTCAAGAAGCCTTCATGCTTACACGAAAGAAAATTAGATGAGTTATACATATTTAAAAAAAAGAAAAATATATATATATAATAATAATAAAGAGGCATGAGAGTCCAAGTTAAGGAATTCCTAGTAAAAATTCATAAGGATGCATATGATTTTTGGTAACGAAAAAGACTATACAAAAATTCAATTTGACCCTTACTTAAAATGGATAACAATTTACTTTATAAAGACTAAGTTTAAGAATGAATAAAAATGATGATCCTAAAAACTTATAGATTACTTAGTCTCTTCAAATATATTTCAAATATTTTCCTTTTTATGGATTTTGTGGGTGTAATCCGCTGAAAACCCTCACGAGACAACACTCGTCCTTTAGGGTAACCTAGGGGTTTAATGGCTTGTTGCACAAGCTAAGTGCACCCGTGATTCCTACGAAAGTGAGTTAGCTAGTTTAGTTTTTCTTTTCTTTCTGATTTTTACTCGAGGACGAGCAAAAAGATAAGTGTGGGCGTGTGATTGGTAGTGAAAAGTGCATTTTTATCATAATATTTACCATCACATTTTCATATTTATTCCTATAATTCTGCACATTTACTAATATTTTATAATTTATTGTGTGCAGGCCTCGAAATATTAAAATAAAGAAATAAAGCCTAACAAGAAGCCCAAAAGCCCATATTCAAGCCCAAGTGCAAAAGTGCAAATATTAATTGTCAAAATTGCAAATACACAAGGGCCAAAGTTGCAAATATTAAAGAAGAGGGAAGGATAGACTTCTATTCAACCCTAGAAACTTGCAGATGAGGATAAAAGCCAAAGAAGGAGAGTTTAAGATCACAAATTCGTGGATAAAAGATTTGGGATCTAGGTAACTTGATTCCCAAGTTATATCCAAATCTAAAGATTAAAAGCCAGGATACAGCTTCCAGAAGGAAACGACCAGATGGACGGATCAGGAGAAGCCACGCGCCAAAGCGCGTGGCCAGCCGTCACCATAAGGCCGCGGAAACGCGGCCCAACCCGCGTTTCCGCGGCAATCCTGCCTTATCCCGGAACCAGTTTTCGTGGGAGAGTTGTGTGGGACTCTACCTCCTTCTGCACCTATAAATACCCCTGCAGTGCAACCGAGAAGGGTGTACAGAATTGTACAGAAAATAGAGAGCAGATTCTAGGGTTTCTTAGGCTAACTTGTAGTTTAGGTTAGATTTTATTTTCGTTTTTCTTTTGTTAATTTTGTAACTGAGAGTGGAGGAAGCTTTCATGGAGGAAGGAGTCCATGCTTGTACTGAGGTGACAGCGGTGTAAGCCTACTTTTTTTCCCATTGTTAATGAAATCCACTCAAAGGTTTGTCTTTGTTTTATTTCTTTTATTCATATTTTACCCTTGTTTTATTTTTCTATTCTTGTTTAATTGCCTCTCTCTCTGATGACTTGCAAACCGTGAGAACCGATCGCTTCGAGACTGCTTAGCCGAAGAAGAGCCCTTGATGGCCTATGGAGATGAACAAGCTTTCTCTTGCCATTATTTCTTTTCGTAGTGTAGATCGTGAAGGTGGACGATCCTATACGCCATACTTGTATGCCTCCAAGAAAATGTAAGTCGTCGCAACGGTTCAACGGTAAGCAGACTGAAGAGGTAGGTATGTATAGTTTTAGTTTTCTTTCTAATTCTAGTTTAGATCACCATCTCCATCTTTCCAAATTCTTTTCCTCACTTTCATTGTAAATATCACTTCTTTTATCCATCTTCATTCTTTCTAACTTAACTTTAAATTAATAAAAACATTAGAGATAACTTATTGACAAAGCTTCCATCGCTAGTCCCTCCCTGAGGATCACGACCCGCATAGCCCTTGCTACCGCGGATTACAATTGAGCACCTTGCACATCTTATTCTTAAAACTGAAATTCTATATTTTGTGTGCAGGTAAAATCTCAATCAAAACAATCATGCATGTTTATATGGACCCATATTTTGTGTTCTCACATTTGTTTAGCTATTGTGTATATCATAGATCTAATGCATGTGCATTTATATAATGATCATATGAGTTTTGTTTTGATTTCTATGCTTCATGTTTTGATTACATGTTTAGATGTTAGTTTTCATTAAAACTTGGATATATACTTGTACAACTAGTGAGCCACAAATAGATTATTATATGTTTGTGCTTGAAAGCTCATTTGTACTCATTAGATGTACTAGTATAGCCTAGATTTGATGATTCATACATCTTGACTTGTATTCCATATTTTTGACATGTTTTCATGTTTATATTAAACTTCATGTATATGTCTATTTTGACTAAACTATTAGTTATATATATACATCCTTGAGCCACTTACCTTCATGCATATACTTTTATGGACTCGTCCATGTTTGGATATGTATGTATACTCTAGTTTGTACAAGACACACATATGCCTTGAAGATTAAATTATTTTGATGAAAATTAGATTATCATATTTTTCATATTTTAAGGAATTTCATATTGAGCTTGATTGCCTATTTTCATGATGATGTGGTTCACATAGCTCTTGTACATTCACTTTACTTAATGTTTTCTCATGATTTTATTTTCATGAATATGATATGTGCCTTATAGATTTTGAGTGTTGATGATCGTGTGACTTACATGTTTTTCATGAAATATATTTTGCTTTATTCCTTACTTGAAGGATTTCGTACTAGTTTACAAATTTTTCATATAACTAGTTCGTATTCTTCATTTGGTAGAGTTTTCAAACGTGTGATAATATTTTCAAACTTATTTTTGAAAACCCCTACCCATTGAAGGGCGGTTGGTTGGGCGACCATGCCTTGTATGCTCATTATTGAAAATCTATTTAAACGTGTGCATGAAATCGGTGGTAGGAAGTATGAGTTATACACGTGATCTTATTGTGTTTTTCAATTGATATCATTGTATCATTTCAATTGATATCACTATTTTTTGTATACTCATATATGTTTTATATATGTATGCTTACACTTCAAATAGTATCAAGTTCGATTGGTATTTACTTAAAACACATATATCTTTTATTTGTGCTTACTATATCTCTATATCTTTGAGCACAAAATTTGGTTATGCTAAGCTTGATTCCTTAAATGACTACTATATTTCAATTGATTATTTTTCAATTGGTATCTTATACAAGCTTATGCATCATTTTATTTGGTATTTCATAAAGGGGGAGAAAATTCATATTTCACCTTTTAATTGGTTTTTGTTTACCTTTGGTATTTTACTCCCACACTTTATGTTGAAAAATTAATGAAAAATGATATTGATTTTTTCATGTGGTATCATACGCTCCTAATGAAAATCACTTTCAATATGTTAAAGATTGGTTTATGTTTTTCAAATTGATATCAAAATTTTGGTTGATTTCTTAGAAAATGTTTTATGTACTTTCAATTGGTATTACTTTCAATTGGTACTTTCAATTGGTTTCTTAAAGTTTGATTTTTAATGCTTTATTTACTTTCAATTGGTATTCTTCAAAATTTTTATTGGTTTACCTATTTGTTTATTTTCAATTGGTATCATGATGCACTAAATTGAAATATTTTTTTTAATTGGTATCATAATGTTTTGTTTTGGTTTCACCCCTTGTTGATTTTTGTTTCGGACAAAAAGGGGGAGAACATTGTTTTATTATTTTCTTTGATCCCTTTGTTAATAATTGACAAAAAGGGGAGAAGTATTTGAGTATATATGCATGTTTATTTATAAGTTTATATCAAAGTTTGTTTTGTTTCATATTGGTATCAAGAACATAGATATTTATGTTTTGTTGATATTGATATCAAGAGCATGGATATTATTATCAAGAACATAGTTTGTTGTTTTTTGTTTTGTTGATATCAAGAGCTTTTATTAAATTTTTTATTGTTGGTATCAAGAGCTTTTATTGATTATCTTTCAATTGGTATCAAGAGCTTTTATTAAAAGTTTTATTATTGGTATCAAGAGCTTTTATTGATTAGCTTTCAATTGAAATTTTTATTGGTATCAAGAGCAATTTATTTAAAGAACATGTTTATTTTAAGTTTATATTTTCAATTGGTATTTAAGAACATGTTTATTTAAAAAAAGGAGAAATAATTTATTTTAAAAATTTGGTATCAAGAGCATGTTTATTTCATTATGCATGTTTATGTATATTCATGTTTAGCATTCATTGCATATCTTATTGTTTATTGTTATGCATGAGTTAAGGGGGAGCTTCTTTGAAGCTTAACTTTAATCCATGCATATATAACTCCATGAGTTTTGTCATCATAAAAAAGGGGGAGATTGTTGGCCCAGAGACCTTCCACTCTAGTTTTGATGATGATTAACTCATGTAGTTATAGTTTACTAATAATCTTGTAATATTTAGTTTCAGATATTTCACAAAGATATTAGCAGGTGTTAGCTTCAACAAAGGTGTTTTGGAGCTTTCACATGGTGATTCAAGAGCTCGAGCATCAAGTCATATCTAGCACTCATTTGGAATCAAGCTCGGTGATCACGTTTGGATCGAGTCAACTTGGAGACGGCGCTTTACAAGAAGACCTCGGTTTGTTTTAGAATAGTTAGTTTAGATCCAATGTAAAGATTAGATAGTGTGATATGCTCAAATTCACAACACACACACTTGTTTCAAGTTTCATGTTTGTTGATTTTTGGTTTTTGATTTTCATGTCAAAAACATTGATATATATATCTTTCATGTATATTAGATTATATCCATATACAACATGCTTCAAAATTATTTCAATATCATGTTTTTGTAGTTGGATGAGTTTTGGACAAAACGATTTTTCTTTTCAAAAAACATGTTTTGGAAAATACGGATTTTTGTTTTCGACAAAATTTGTAAGTCACAAAAATGGTTCAAAAGTTTGTAACATGGTTTGATTTTTACTCAAATATGTTTGTATTTCAAAGATATAACATGAACTGATTTTTGTGGAATTTATGAGATTTTATGGATTTAATTGATAATAAAAACCATAGTTTTTCTGACCTGACTGGCTGGCTGTCGGTCGACCGGGTCGGTCGACCGTAACAGTGGGCGGTCGACCGGGCCGGTCGACCGACGTGCCAGGCTGATGGGCCGGTCGACCGGGAGCGGTCGACCGCCAGAGAGCCTCTGCTCTCTGGAAATGGCCCTGGTCGACCGACCCGCTAACGGCAGAGAGCTCTGCTCTCTGTATCAGCTCGGTCGACCAGGCGGTCGACCATCCAGAGAGTCGTTGCTCTCTGAATCCAGTCCCGGTCAACCGGGCGGTGGACCGGCAGGCGTAACGGTCAAATTTTTGACCGTTGGCCGGTCGACCGAAGGCCAATCTTGGCCTTTTCTGCTGCCAACGGGCAGATTCCAAATGGGGTATAAATATCCCCCCATTTGAGTGTTTCTTAACAAGTTTAAAGAGAGAAAAATTTCCATCTTTACAAGTGTTTTAACACTAGCTTTCAAAAGAGTTTTTAGTGCCAAAAGATCAATTTTTTTTGTTTTTCAAAGGTTGAAAAAATCAAAGAAAAATGGAGATTTGGGATATTTGTCTTGTTCTTCATTTCTATCAAATTCAAGTTGTTTTCCCAAGTATTTTTCTTTGTTATTTGATTTCCAAACACCTTGATTTTCTCACACTTGAGCTTGTCATTCCATCCTATCTATAGGATCTTTGTTTTAGTGAGAAAATTGGTTTGGTTGTTAGACCACCAAGTTGTAAACCTTCCATCTTTATGATATCCCTCTAGTGACAGGTGATTGAGTTGTTATCCCTCAAGTGTGAGGTGATAGTGGAAGTGGTATTTGGCTCCCTCTAGTGAGAGGTAGAGATTGTGCTGGAATCCCTCAAGTGTGAGGTGATTGTTGCTTGTGTGGCTTTGTGCCTATCCCTTTAAGTGTAGAGGTGATTTGTTTTGTGCCTTGCCTCTAAGTGTAGAGGTTGTATTGGTTGAGAGAGGAGTTGTGTACTCCCGATTGTATTTGTCCCAAATCCTCAGTGGAGGTTCCCTGTATGGGAAGTCATGTGTGGACGAGTTAGTGGAAATCCTTCTGTGTGACGGCGGGGACGTAGAGTTGTGTTGCTCGAACCTCAAAACATATCTTATTGTTTGCGTTTGATCCACTTCTCTAACTCTCTCTTACATTGTACATTGATTCATATTGTCATGTCATATACATGCTTGTGTTTGTTTGTGTGTGCCATACTTGTGTTTAACCAAGAGAGCTTTACATAGCACCTCAACTCTTATTTAGAGGAATAAAGAGGAGTTAGTTCAGAACCCTTCACCGGGAATTCGGCTAAACTCGTTGGTTACACTAAGTGTGTTGTATTAAGTTTTGTAATTCCGCATTATTGTTCATTAGATTAGCCTTACACCTATTCACCCCCCTCTAGGTGTACTTTCAAATAGATCAAAATTTGTCTCTTGTTTCAAAAAAATTTTAAAGAAATGAAAAATTCCTATACTAAAAGGAAAATTTCTAAAAATATCCTAAAAGAATTGAAAAAGAAAGAAAATCCAAAAACTATACGTTAGTAGGCTCTCCCCCACACTTATCTCATGCATTATCCTCAATGCATCGTGAATGTATGTATGCATGAAACAAATAGAGAAAAGAAAAAATCATCTCAAGGTGGTGGTTCCAGTGGTGGTCTGATTGGTCCACGAAATGTAGCCCAATCTAAATTATGTAAGGTTTACAGAAATCTACCAGTGACCTCTCTAATATAACCCACAATGATGATGTATACATAGATGACTTCTATTAAGAATTTATCCAATCTATTTTTCAAAATTTAAAAATAATTTCAGAGTCAATTTTATCAACACTTTTGTCCTAGAATGGAGCTTGAAATGATGGAATGATTAATTTGGAATTAGGAAGGACATGAACTATAATTGACTCAGCAAATTGATTGAAATCAAGTAAAGGTTCAGTAATCAAAATTTGTTCACGAAGTAGGTCCAAATCAAGAAGTTGAAACTCTAGTCCATATTCATTTACCCACAAATTGTGACTTTCTAACATTTGTGATTCAATTTCAAGAATGACAGGTATGGGAATCAAAACTGACTCTAAAGTGTTACTAAAATCGTGTAGCAAAATAGGAGTCAATATTGATTCAGAAATTTGAACTGGATCACGAACTAGAGAATCTGGGTCATATATGTTTTTTTGAGTTCATTTACATAAAATTGAGAATTTGCCAATTTATCAATGGGACTCTCAGAAGTTATGTATTATTCAAGTTTCAGATGTGAATCATAAAAGATGGGTAATTCAATTTCACGATATATGGGCACAAGATTCAAAGCTGACTTGGGAAAACATTGAAGTGAGGTAAAGATGCTGGAGTCAACATTAAATTAAGAAGTGGAATTGAATTATCAAGTTGAGTTTCCAGATCACATTCTTGCTCAAGTTCAATTTCAAGAAAGGGATAACTTGCCAATTTTAATGGGATTTTTAAAATTTAAAATTTGGTCAAGTTCAAATGGGTGTGCTGAAATTGAATCTTGGTTTCTAAACAACATAATTCTTGTGTCCAATCGATAGAGTTAGACATATAAAGATTGGCCAAAAACTAATACGAGAGAGTTTCCTTATTTCTATAAATGATGATCAATTAATTCAGTTGTGATTCTAATCTATTGATAAATTGGTAGAAGATTTTTTAAATTATTATGCGGTTTCATGCAAGATTTCTATACTCTTTTCTAACTTGAATTTTTCTTCAAATGATGTTCTAGAAAGGGAGTGTATGAATATTGATTTTGAAAAAATTGTGAAGATTGTGAATCTAACTTGTTTTGTTAGGACTCAAGCATAGCTTGTACAACTTCCATACTCTTTTCTAATTCTGATTTTTCTTCAATTGCTGGTTCTCAAAAAAGAGTATAGGAAGCAAAATTAGAAATATGAAATATTGTGAAAATTGTAGACAGGTGGCTGAAAATTTGACTCGGGAAAAGTGAATCTCCATTGACTCTGTGAAGAGTAAAAATTATTTTGAAAATTATAATCATAAGATTGGGGATATGGGTTATATTGAGTCAGATAAATCCAATTCCGCCTATTCGATTGGTTCATATTATTTAAAGCCCGCTTGGAGTTATCCGAGTCAAATGAGGTCGGTATGAAATATGAATTCATATTAGAATTGAAAGAATTGTTATTGTTGAATGCCATTTCACAAACAAACGCAACAAAAAAAGCAAACAAACAAACAAAAATAAAGAAAAAAATCAAAACCAAGCCTACATTAGGGTTGACTAGACATAGACGACTCCTAACTGGTCGATTACCCCAGGGGGAGGTTGTTGTATGAACCCGACTATGAGCTAATCGTTCAGGTATGGGCAAAACGCCGTGGGAGGTATTCGTGCGCAAGAAACAGGCCTAAATTACGCCGAACAACCTGATCTTCGAGGCTTAACCTCTTAATGTCAAACCTTAGACACCGATTTGGCAAGATTATGATTTTCACAAGTTCCACCCTCGATCAATCTCTTAATGAGTTTGAGATGTCCCTAGGGGGCCAACGTCTATCAATTTTTATTACGGCTTGGGTTGAGTGAGTAGGGAGGGGTGATTTTTGGGCTAAGAAAGGGTCATGACTTCCCCATCTTATCTTGTATCAGGTTATGCCTTCAAGTCTAATTCGTGCAAGCGTGCAATATAGACAAGAATAACACACAAAGCGAATAAATCACCTACATGTTTGTCATATGCTATCTGCAATATCATATGTACACCTCAGTCCAGATCACAACAACAGAGCAAAATACAGTTTATTGGAATGAAATTTGACGCATGCCTAGATGCAAATTTCTAATCTATTTTAAAACACATCCAATTACTGTATTTTAGTTCTTTAATTTATTGTAGTGTTTCAGGTAAAATTATAGAAATTCAATAGCAGATTACAGAATTATATGCAGCAAAATAGAACCCTGCAAAAACTGTGAATCTAAACCCAAATTTAGTCACATTTTCGTGGCTATTTTGGCCTTTCTGCGGCAAATTAAATGAATCAAGCTCCCTGCTTTCGAGAGCAGGGAGGTGCAATGATGTTCTAGCTCCTACAATGTTAAATTTCTGAAACTTTTAAACTGCGCCTCAAAACAGAGAAGAAAATGTTAACAAAAATGTGAGTTTAAAACCATTCTCGTCCTCGACAACGACGTCACTTTTTGATCGGAGTAAAAGCAGCACTTGAAATGTGTATTTTGAAATCTGTGTAAAAATGTGTGTGCTTTGGCTTCCTCGATACTTCCGTCATATCTTATTGGCTATACTTGTCAAATCCACAGAGACGTGAGGTGATAGAAGCATTAACAGTTCATCATTCACGTGTTTTGTTAACAGGTCTTCTTTGTAAAGAAAGAGAAGAGAAAAAAGAAAAAAACAAGAAGTGATAAGTGAGAAGGTAATGAAATCGGCAAAGTAAAAACAAAAGAGGAGTGGTTGTGGGATCGGTAAAACAAAACAAGATAATAGAGGTGAAGTGAAAAGTAAAGTGATTTAAAAAGTGGGATTAAAAATAAAATAGAAAAGAAGATAAAACTTATTGTGAAGAAGATGAAAACAAAGGTGAATTAAGAAGGTGATAAAAACATCTATAGAAAAATAATAAAAAGATTTTGAAAATAGTTTTTAAAACAAAGTAAAAATGAAAGAAGAAAACGATAAAAGAAAGCTCATGGCTACTAACTGCTAACTGCTCCACTAACATGCTAACCTCTTAGTGGTAGTTGCCTCACATGGATTCTTGGCCATCACTAATCCTTAGCTTCAAAAGCATTACAACGCATAGCGCATAAAATTGTTCTTCCACATCCAATCCACAAAACAAGGTGCAAGTTATTATTATGTCATCAAAACCAAGCAAAGATGAGCTTGAAATAAAAAAGACATTGCAAGTTACCTTGTTAGTGGTGAGATACTAGAATTTTAGAATCCATCATCATGAACCATCAATGGTTCTTGCAAGAGTAAGACCTAGTAGAGATTATTAGATTCATGTGGATTATCAAGTAAGTGGTTAGATATTTAGTGGTTGAGAAGAAAAATTAGCAAAGCACCATGTAGAAAATAGAGAATATTACATAGAGAAGAAAGGAGGCACCTTTATATAGATTTGTTGGCCGGAGGCTTTCCTCTCTAGTTTTGATGATGATTAACTTATGTAGTTATGTTTACTAATAATCTTGTGATTTTAGTTTCAGATCATGTAACAAGATATTAGTTGGTGATTGCTTCAAAAAGAGGAGTTTGGAAGCTTTCACATGGTGATTCCAGTGCCCGAGCATCAAGATCGTACATTTGCACTCGGTGGATCACGGTTTGGGATCGAGTCGACTTGAAGATGGAAGATCGTCAAGAAAACTTAGATATCCTAGTTTTAGTTTGTGTGTTTTAGATCCATGTGTAAAGATAAGTATAG